>KZ308575.1:629024-649627 GCA_000376725.2 Ladona fulva | reverse complement strand
AAATCTTTGAAAGGATGTTCATTTGCATAAATGTAATTTCGTGTATGAAATTTTCGCCTTGTTAATCGTTGCATTCAGGAATTTTATTTCAGTGTGTACTTTTGTATAAAAAATCTCATTTTTGAAGTGATTTATCAGGAATTCTTTCGAATTTGGCGTGTGATTTTTATGAACTTGAGTGTAAAGTTTTTAATATTTGAAGTGAATTTGCAGCATAAAGTATTAACTTTTCTTTCCATTGAGCATCTTAACATTTTTCAGGAATGTTAGTTTACTGAATACTTTTGGATAGCTAGTGTTGCAATGAATGAAGAAAATGAGTTTTTGAAACTTCGTTAATGCGCATTTGTGTGATCTACGATGTTTGATTCGCTTAAATGTGATAATTTTGTATTTGATAATGTTTAGAAAATGCTGGTTACAATATCTAATTAAATTTATTTTATTTACAGGGCTATGTGAGAGCAAAGGACAGGAGGATGAAAGTGAATTTGGAAGAAGAAAAGTGTTAAATTATGTGGAATTGAATGACTCAATTTTGTATACTGAAATGATTTTTGATGTGAAATGTGAATTAATAAAAATTGACTTGCTGAAAATATGTGAAGATTTAAATTTAATTCCGGTCTTTTAATTGTGTAATTTTTCCATTGTTACTCGTTCCAATAATTGTTTTCTTTCTCTATGGATGGGAAGTTGTAAGAAAAGCTCTAAGAAGTAGTACGCTGATCTAATTCTATAGTTTTAAAATGAGCAAATAGTATTTTCGTATTAGTGTGATTTTTCTTAGCTTTATCATTCCAATTGTTAACATTCTAATCTCTTATGTTTAAAAAAAACCTAGGTTTTTTACGATTTAAATGACTAAATTTTTAATGACCATTTTAATTTCTTCCTGCCCAATGCTAATACTGCAAATTTAACTTTTTCGTTAACAGCTGTGCAGAATTATTCGTACTTTTCCATGCCGTTCTTCATAAAATGAACGTTTTTCATCGTATTCATTGTATTTCACCTATTGAGATTTGCAAACTTTTACCAACGTATGGTTTCTACACAGTGGTTGTTATAACAAGTTTTTGGCCATGTAGAATCTGTTTTTGTATATTTAGTAGTTTGTTTTTATTCTATATTTTTCGTAACTGTTATTCCTTTGGTTTCAGCTGCACGGCTCTTCCCTTCTATGTTATTCATCTTTACCTAATGCTTGTTATTTTAGTGTTTAGCATAGTCATTTTACGTTTATTCGTTTTCCTTTCGGAACAAAATTAACTCTGATGAAATGTTTTCGCTTTTTCAGTAAACGAGATGTTAGATTTCCAGCGACCTGTTTCTTAAACTTCTCCAGATACTGTTGTGGTCTGCAACCGACCGCAGTTTTGGAAATGGGATTGATCCCTGGCTGAGCTGGAGTGGAGTTCAAAGCCTGGAGGACTTGAAGCATGGCTAAAAACTAACGTTGGAAATCATTCGCAAAAACTGGTCGTAAGTTTAAGTTGAGGGGGGGGAAAAGGACTCTATTCGGTTTTTGTCTTCTTGCATTGATTTCCACTACATATAGGTTAAATAAACAAATAGTGTAATACTTGGTGTCTCTTGAGTTAAATTTAGTTTTAACGGATTTTTCTCGTATCTATTGATCTGATATTGTTTAAAATCGAGAGTATTTTATTCTGTAACATTGGTGGAAGTGGAGATTGTATTCAGTAAGTAGTCAGTAGTGTCAGTAAGTTGACAATTTCTTCGGAGAAAAAGCTGCTTCTTGGTGGTTTATGGGACTTTTTAAAAATTTCATAAATAGAATTTATACATTTAATGCACATTCCTATTAGGAGTGTCAATCATTTAATTTTTAAGCAATGATCTTTTGGTCAATTTTGTTAAAATTGAGTGAACTTTGAAGAAGAGTCTGTAATTGGTTGATATTAGAGATGTCATCTTACAATGTTTGATTTTCTGTGGTGGTGCGATTTTCAATAAAATATTTTTCATTTTTGCAGGATCAACGCATTTTGCCATTAGGAAGTAATCTTACCTTGGTTGTTGTTTTTCGAAGAGCTTAAATTCCATCCTCCAACTGATGGACTAAGTACCAGAGCATCTGATGCAGCGCTTATTCTAGAAACGGGCAGACGCTGTAACGTTTGGAGAGAGCAAGCAAATAATTCAGCGGATTAAATCACCCCAGTCGTGATGAAAAAAAACTCCAAATTGGCATCACTTGAGCCTCAGGATGAGAAAGCACGGACAAGGTCCGTATTTTATAGGCTCAGAGGAAAAAATCTTCATTAATAAAACGTAAGTTAATCGGCAATTAATCGATATTGTATCTGAAACAACTAATTCCATTGTTGACTCCGACCTTATTTATGCCTGTTAGTTTTACTTTTGCCAAATTAAAAAAGAAAGAATATTTGCATGAATTCGAGAAGAGCACCTAGAGAAGGGAAAGTAAATATCCTTACTTTGGTATTATATTATAGTTTTCTTTTCACATTGAATGTATTTTGATAAAATAATTTTTTTCTAGAATTGAGGTTTAAAAAAAAACCGNTGAGTTATGATTACACGAAGAGAGAACTGAAGGGTTATGGGATTGCACTGAGTAAGAAGTGCGTTCCTTCATCCGAAAAAGATAAACTCAATGCAAACAAAAGATTATTTTTGAAAGTGGGAAATGTAAATCAATATTCACAAAAGCAACACGACGAATTGGTTCAGCAATGAAGATATCCCTTATTATCCCTTAATTAGGTAAAGAAGATGCTTAAAATTAGCGATAAATCGGCTCAAATAATGTCGCCTTTTTTAGAAAATTTGATTTACAGGATCATTATATTTAAACTAAGTAAAAAATGTAATGTGTATGGTCATAAAATTAAAGTCGGAGAAATAAAATTGCAGCACGATAGAATAAATAACACAATCTACGGTTATCGTGAATTTTCTTGATAGAAAAAGTTAACTCAATCATCCTCGTATTTCTTTCAAATACGATTAACAATTGAGAACATTATTGTAAACTTAAATGTTTTAAGACAATTATTTAAGTAAAAATGAAAATATCCACGACTCAATCTTCGAAAAGTAAGACCACTACCATTTGAAGCACTTTTTAAGGACAAAAAAATACTAAATAATATTGTATCCCTACTAGCGAACAACCACATTAAAATGGAAACAGCAAAAAGTTCGCGGGAGTCACTGCTTACACACACACTGTTTTATGCACATTATGAAGATTTAGCTTCAATAACAACATTAACTACATTCCCGTGACGTTACCTATTTTTTTCCGTAAATCCAACCTCTGGTTTGTAGGGCATCTGCATAGTTCTTTTTTCTTCCGGAAAGGCTGATCTCAGGAAGGTAGAACTGTAGAGAGCTGAAGAATAAGACCACAGTCAAATGGAGCTCTCCATACCGCCACGCTGATTCGACTCCATCAATTTGTCACTAAGTAACAGAAATTAAAGTATTCTAGAAACCTGCAAAATTGGCATTCATCGTGAACTTTCTAGAAAGCAAATAATTTGAAGCTTATGGGTGACCACTTATCCTAGGCATCGTTGAATAAGCGATCAGAAGAAATCCAACAAAAACAAGGTTTTTAGCGTTACTTTTCGTCTCGTAAAATACATCTAAAATCGAATTTGAGGAATGGATGAGAATGTGATGCTAAATTAAATCTTAAGCTGAATGCACTAAGAATATCTTACTCTACGTTGGAATCCCTCGTGGTGCGATTCCAGATCGACCGCAACCGTCCTCACAACTCGTAGTCGGGTACGACAATGAGTAATTCCGAAAAATGCCTCCAATCAGAGGCGCCCGATTTCGGAACCAATCAGTAAGCTTGTCTTTCTTTTGGCCATAGTGAGTTGTACAGGTGTATGCATACCTGTATTTTTCCGAAATGTCGTGGAAGTTGGTGTAATGGTTAAGACGATGCGTGAATATAGGCGAGCGAGTAAAGAGGCCTGTACCATTAGGGGTTGAATTATTTTTAAACACTTTTATATCGTTAACTTCATATCGTTGAATTCAAATTTTTACTTTTATCATTATAAATAAATGGTCTTGAAGTGGAAAATTTACAAATCGAAACCATACTGTTTTTGATCGATTCTTGATTTGATGAAATAAGTAATAAGACTCTTTAGCCGTAATTTTGTGCTGGAAAGAAGAAAGCTATAACTTTAAAAAAATCTTATAAAGAAAAAAATAACTAAATAAAACTCAGCTTAATTCGGTATAATTCGAGATTTTTGTCGGGTTATCGAAGTTGGAAGACACAAGTCACCGTAAAAAACGAATCTCAAAAGCCAGAGAAGGCCGCCTACATAAAAAGTTAACAGAAATTACATTCAGAGTGATTCATAATCTGAAAAAGCAGAGAAGTTGAGAGCAATGATCCAAGTCTAACTCTTGCTCTCTTATTTTTAAAAACCTGCGACCATGTAAGTGACCGGCAAAAGCAAATTCTCCAGTTCGAAAACAAAGGTCGGAGGTTTGATATTTTGGAAGAAATGGAGATTAGGAAAGCAAAGGACTCTAAAATTCTCGATGAATATCTGTTTACGTTCGATTCTCCATTAGTGGATATTCCTAAATTAATTTTCGACAATTACTGATTTAATTTGTAACCCCCATTCTTTTCACCTTGAGTTATTCAACCCTCTTCCCCTCCTCCCTCTCTGTCAATTAACCCAACTGCATGTACCGGATATTGCTTACTTAATTATCAAACTTAACATCTTACTTTGTAACTCCCATTGTTTCCAACCTTCCTAACCCACTGCCCCCTTCACTCACTTCTTTTAAGACCTTTACCTGAATCTAAGTGTTTAGTGTACTCGATGATGTCGATCGGCTACGGCATTGTAGGTACATTACATTAAAGTGTACGTCGAATTTACCGTAGGATTTTTGATTTCATTACCTGACACAGTTTAATTTCATTGAATGTCTCAGCTTGGTGTGTTCTTAAACATGCAAAACTTCTAATAAATATAATTCCAACCTGGAGTAGAACGGTTCGCCGCATAAAAAGAGATTGATTCAAAATTCTTAGCTTGCGATGTGATCTTAGCCGAGAGCTTTGGTAGGGTTAAGAGATGGCCAAAGGGTAAGGGGTAACCGGAGATCACCCCTGAGAGATATACGGGCCGGATACCTCCTCGCAGTGTAATCTGCTCGGTCGTAACTGCCCACAGTACCAGACGAGCGTAGAGCCACAAACTGATGATTCTCCACAAGCATGAATCCCCACGTTTGAAAGTTGATCGAATATTAGGTGGTTATATTCTCACAAGAAGAAATCAAAATAATTCTTCGTGCTACACATCTACACAATACAGACATGTTTACAAGTCATCTTATTTTCAAGAAATTAACGTTTAAAGAAATTCAGTACGTTAAAATGGAAAGCATGAGTTACGGTTACACGAAGAGAGAACTGAAGGGTTATGGGATTGCACTGAGTAAGAAGTGCGTTCCTTCATCCGAAAAAGATAAACTCAATGCAAACAAAAGATTATTTTTGACAGTGGAAAATGTAAATCAATATTCACAAAAGCAACACGACGAATTGGTTCAGCAATGAAGATATCCCTTATTATCCCTTAATTAGGTAAAGAAGATGCTTAAAATTAGCGATAAATCGGCTCAAATAATGTCGCCTTTTTTAGAAAATTTGATTTACAGGATCATTATATTTCAACTAAGTAAATAATGTAATGTGTATGATCATAAACATTTAAGTCGGAGAAATAAAATTGCAGCACGATAGAATAAATAACACAATCTATCGTGGATTTTCTTGATAGAAAAAGTTAACTCAATTAGTCATCCTCGTATTTCTTTCAAATACGATTAACAATTGAGAAAATTATCGTAAACTTAAATGTTTTAAGACAATTATTTAAGTAAAAATGAAAATATCCACGACTCAATCTTCGAAAAGTAAGACCACTACCATTTGAAGCACTTTTTAAGGACAAAAAAATACTAAATAATATTGTATCCCTACTAGCGAACAACCACATTAAAATGGAAACAGCAAAAAGTTCGCGGGAGTCACTGCTTACACACACACTGTTTTATGCACATTATGAAGATTTAGCTTCAATAACAACATTAACTACATTCCCGTGACGTTACCTATTTTTTTCCGTAAATCCAACCTCTGGTTTGTAGGGCATCTGCATAGTTCTTTTTTCTTCCGGAAAGGCTGATCTCAGGAAGGTAGAACTGTAGAGAGCTGAAGAATAAGACCACAGTCAAATGGAGCTCTCCATACCGCCACGCTGATTCGACTCCATCAATTTGTCACTAAGTAACAGAAATTAAAGTATTCTAGAAACCTGCAAAATTGGCATTCATCGTGAACTTTCTAGAAAGCAAATAATTTGAAGCTTATGGGTGACCACTTATCCTAGGCATCGTTGAATAAGCGATCAGAAGAAATCCAACAAAAACAAGGTTTTTAGCGTTACTTTTCGTCTCGTAAAATACATCTAAAATCGAATTTGAGGAATGGATGAGAATGTGATGCTAAATTAAATCTTAAGCTGAATGCACTAAGAATATCTTACTCTACGTTGGAATCCCTCGTGGTGCGATTCCAGATCGACCGCAACCGTCCTCACAACTCGTAGTCGGGTACGACAATGAGTAATTCCGAAAAATGCCTCCAATCAGAGGCGCCCGATTTCGGAACCAATCAGTAAGCTTGTCTTTCTTTTGGCCATAGTGAGTTGTACAGGTGTATGCATACCTGTATTTTTCCGAAATGTCGTGGAAGTTGGTGTAATGGTTAAGACGATGCGTGAATATAGGCGAGCGAGTAAAGAGGCCTGTACCATTAGGGGTTGAATTATTTTTAAACACTTTTATATCGTTAACTTCATATCGTTGAATTCAAATTTTTACTTTTATCATTATAAATAAATGGTCTTGAAGTGGAAAATTTACAAATCGAAACCATACTGTTTTTGATCGATTCTTGATTTGATGAAATAAGTAATANTTAAAATATATTAATATTGAAAGATATATTTTATGGAATTTCATACATTAGGCAATATAACATGTATATAGATTTCTTTTGAAATGGCTTCAATTTAATGAATCAATATAAATTTGCATTAGGTAAGAAACATGTCATTTGAATGGCATGTGTTTGAAAACTTTATAATCAGGCAATATTTCCTCCAGGCATCTTCTGAGAAAGTACATACATTTTCATTTTACACTTGAAATTTCATTTTATCAAATATTAAATCATTATCAGTACATCATCAAAACAATAGCAATGAATATATAGTTGCCTGAGTAAATTGACAAGTAGCAAAAAGAATACTGATTAATTTATCTGAAAGATCCTGAAAATATTTATAATAAAATCTTCATTACCAAACAAACAAATAAAAAAGCATTATGTACAAGCTTTATTTTCTACGTATAAACAACGAATAAAAAATAAAAAAGCTAAACCTTAAATTATTTGATTCATTTTTATCATTGTAAATACAGAGTTCGATAGACTTTTAGTGAAGTTTCAATCCTTAGGACTTTTGTAGCAGACTTAGGCATTTCATGCTAACCGCAGTTTTAAAAGGCACTCAATATATCAAATACAGGCATTGTTAGGTGGTGGCACAACCCGAAAACAATTCCATAATACACACAAACTTATAACGTTTGAAGCATCGAGATGTGGATGAGAGACTTTATTGACATGGATTAATGGAGCATCAGCCTGGCCTGTAGAAGTTCCAGGTTAGTGTCCAAGTGATGCCAAACTTTTTCTCTTCCATTCTTACTTGAAATTCCAAAATATTCTAAGAGCTGCAGCAAATACATCAGTAATTTCTTTACTGACAGATACTTGACGTACATTTCAATCCTGCCAGAAGGCACAAACCATTGGAACACCACAAATGTTCTTAATATACTTTGAATTCATATTTCAAAACAAGTTTGATCAATTATCTTTAAACAATAAGATAAAAGATTCCACTTGCAATACCTTTTTAAAATTTGTCAATTTATTTGTAAAATGTTAGAACACTCAAAAATATTCACGAATACACGGTCTTCTCAACCCATTCCTCAAGGGTAAATGTGGCAGAGTTTGTGTTGTCAGGATCTCTTTCTTTGAAAGTATCTGAAAGAGAGAGAAATTGAGGTTTAATTTGAATGTCAACCACCCAATAGATATGTCATTCAAATCAGCTTTAACTTTCTTTAGCATTATATTATTAATAAATGATCAATCTCAAATCCCTCTTTATTGTAACACATTGGGTATTTGGCAGATTCATTCATTAGTAATAACTAGCACTGTACATACCTATCATTCCCTTTAATCTTACAGCACACATCATGAAGTCATCAAAAGATACCTTCCCATCTCTCCTGGCATAACGATGGACCAATATATTCAGGATGTGGTTGTTCAGTCGATATCCAGCTGAATTGAGAGCTTGTCTCAATTCAAAAGCACTCAAACAACCAGAATTGTCTTTATCGTAGAGCTTGAAAACACCCTGTAAAATGGAATAGTGCTTTTATCTTGTGGAAAATGTTGACTACACACAAGCTTGTAATTTAAAAGAAATACTAAATTATTCATATAGATTACAGCACCTCAGCAGCTTCTATGCTCCTGGTGGTCTTTTGAAAGTTAAAAATATTTTAAAGAACTTTATTCTGATTACAGTTCCCTTGCTATATGAGATTCACATAATCAAAATCTAGTTTCTAATGTGATTGTGAATTAATATCTTCAACAATTACATGATCACATGACTGTTACTCAATGACTTAAACAGCAACATTTTGAGAGCAATTTCAAGATTATGCGATTTCAAAATATTTGGGTTTAATTATCTAATCTCCAGTGATATTATTTTAGATGAATGGCAATTAATATTTTTGAATATATAAGTTTATACTAAGTTGTAAACCCCTAAATTTGTGAGTGATAAAGTTGATGATACAGAGATAACGAAGATGTATGCACATTAATGGAAGTTAACTTGACGCAATCATCAACATTTTACAATTTTATTATTTCACCTATTTTGCATTCTCTACAATGAGGTAAAATGACTCAATTAAGTTTTGCACCATTATTCTGTTTGAAATGTCTGTTGTTTACGCAACACAGTTTCACTATAATATGGTGTAGTCAGGACTGCTAAAGAGGGGGGTTCCATACATACCAAAAATTCAGGTTCTCATTTTTAAGGGGCCCCACTCACAAAATTTAACTTCTTTTACAAACACCGAACAATGTATCAGTAAGAACTTTTGTTACATTAAACTTCAACTTTATTTATGAATAATTACTTATCACTTGGGTAGTAATGCAGAAGGGGGCTTAGTAGAAATTATACTTCTGGGTCCCCTTTACTATCTATCTGGCCCAGAGTGTAATGTGGTATTGCTACAGTTAAACAGAGATTGTTGTAGTTTCAAAAAGTAGCAATTGCCTTAAAATATTCAAGCCACAGCAGCAAGAAAACCCAAACTCTTTCAATTGGACTCTAGCTAAGACATTTTACCTCATTAAAGTAAAGATATTTTTCTAATTCCACAGTCTTTACAGTGATTCTTACCTTCCAGTTCCTAATATCAATCCATAAAGCCTTGAATTCTTCAAAGCCAAGTTTTCCAGAACGATCCACATCCATCATAGCAACCATACTACGACAGACATCCTTGGAGAACCCTTCTCCCTTTGTTTCTGATGAAGGAAAATGTCACTTGAATAAAATTTTACTATAAACAATGAAATATGTGCAAGATAATGTGATATTGTTTAAATACAGGGGAGCTCCAAAAATTATTTTGAAACATTTTTGAAAGAAAAACTGATTTGAAAGCCAGTAAAACACAAACAAAGCAACATGAAAACATAAACTGAAGCAACACTGCCCTTGAAAACAGACTATGCATACTTCTGATAAACTTGTTGAGTATTCACGTTTTTAAATATCTTATAATTTCTGCTTATTTTACATTACTTTAAAAAGAAAAAGAATCTATCCATGGATTTAAAATGAACTATATGTTTAAAAATCAAAGCAATTATTGCAGATTTATATTTACAAATTATTAAAAATAAAATTCTATACAGATTCCCTAAAATATAAAAATATAATAAAATATTTAGCAAAGAAAATTAAATAATAACAATAGCAGCAATGGAGTGATTTCATAGAAATATTTAACCGATTTACTTTATTGTCGATTATAATATAGAAGTGGGTTCTTTCTTTGCAAAATTCAGTTAGTTGGGCAAAAATTTCCAAGTTTTAAGGAGAGGAATAAATAAATGAAAACTAAGATTAATCATTAATTCTCTTTGCTAGATGACAAACATCAATTCTGAATCTTTAAAATTTGAATCAAAGTTACAATTCAACATAATTACTAGAAAAAATTCACAGACATAAATTTATTGGCTTTTCAATTTTTAAGGCATGTACTTTAAAGGCCTTGCCACTTGAATCTTTTAACAGGAATTTTTAAAAACAACTATCACATGATGGGATTAAAATTTTCAATTCTGAAATAATCTTGTTTTAAACGGGTCAAGATATATTTTCACGAAGTTTTGTCATCATATTCACATAAGTAACATATTCTTGAATAACTCGTAAGATTCAATGATGCTTTAAACTTGGTTAATTAATAAATTTGAGCATTCTTTCATTCCATGCTAAAAATAATGGTATGGGATTTTCTAGTAAACTATATACATCTTGTTATCAAATTACACATGCTTAAAAGCACATCAACATTGAACGTCTTGTAACATTCAGTTTTTAGGAAACAACATCTCAAATGAAAAATACCATCAACAAACTAAGTGCTACCATTTTGTTAGCTTTCGTACCTTTGCTTCTAAACAACTTTGTAATCGTCATACAGGTGCAACTGAAAAAATCTCAATCATGTGACTCGCTCTAGGTAAACAAAAATTGCACATACTAACATGAATGCAGCCATCCAAATGACCAGAGGAAGTGTACTACCAACATGATGAATGAAACATTAAACCATACTACCTTAATGCCTTCCCCCATAAGCGTTATCCAATACAATACGAGTGTTCCAATTGAAAGTGATGGATTTTGACAGCCATACACTTTCCTGGAAAACCAGTAGCCATCCCCAATTGTAGTACCAAAATTCACACTCGTTCTTAATGATTATTTTTGGGTTTTATGCATACGTCTCCTAATTTTTCCATCCATGACTATGGCACGAATGAAGGGAGAAGATGCACCAGCTACATACCAAACATGTTTGAGAGGGGAGTTTCTCGACACAGGAGGCCACATAAGGACGAAAGTAGGGTTGAAACGAGTGAGCCCTCATTCTCCCCACCACTTGTAGGCATATCTTGGGACAGCAGCGATGATCAGCAGCATTGATGATTGGCGGCGACGTGGGATTATTTTTGGGGTAGTTGGGAAGGTGGTTATGTTTTTAGGGATCGAGGAAAAGGTGACCACAAGCAATGGAAAGTAGAAGGAGGCAACAATGAAAGTGGGTTTTATTACTGGTAACATGACCAAACAATATGTTGATTCAGACACAAGAAATTATAAGCAGCAAGGGATAGGAAGTGACTGTGAGACAAGGTTGAATTCAGTTTGTAATGCTTATTTTGCTTACTACATATGTTGGTTCCATAAATGCATGACAAAACTTGTCCATACTCATTCCGAGAATAAGATGGCGAAGTCATCATTACCCATAAACATTGAGAGGTTAAAAGATGAAATCAAAAAGAAATTAAAGTTTATGCATAAATCTACCTTTTAGTAGCTTTGAGCTTCAAATTACCACAAATAAAATAAAAAATAAATCATTAAGTAGATAACAATGTGCAATAATTTTGAATACCTGAGTTAATTAGCTCATTAACAAAAAAATAATGATCCCTAATGAGTGAAATTCAATGGGAGACCAAAAAATTTTTATCTATTGAATTTAAACATTGATCTGAAACATATGTAGCAAACTGATGCACTGATACCTCTTTCTGGGAAGAACTTAATGTCTAATAGGACTTTTATCAAAATTATAAGCATTAAGGAAAGAGGACATGATCACAGCAGTGAAAAAATATGTGAGTTAAAATAGCATGATATTATAATGAAATGAGATAGTTTTTCAAATTCTTTGATTTTAAATTAATGTTGAAGCTGTGCAAAAGATTATACCTGATACTTTTATAATTCTCCAAAAAAATTCCAACACCCTTAGAACTTGAAAAAAGATACAAACTTTTTCAACATTTAATATCTTTATCATAGATAATAGTTCAAATAAAGACACTTTGAGCTACACACATAAAGCTAAAGGCATCAAGCATGAACATGATAATTTTTACGCAGAGACATTGACTAAAGATACAAACTGAAAGCAAGTATTCCTTCACCAAATAAGTATACAAGATAATAGAAGAAAAGCTTTCAATAAAATCACAAGCCATAGATACCAAAGTCTGAAAAAGACAGCAAACTTCAATTATGCATTAGAGAAACATTGCTCATTGAATATAAAAGCGAATACTTCACTTTCATTCACGATCGAAGGAAGCCAAAGCAGGAATTCCACCAGACTTAATCGGTCATGATGAAATTTTGCGTACTAAGGCATTATCAACAGCCGAATACTTAGCGATATTATCCCTACATATCAATAGATACTTAAAGTACAGATTACCTCAAGATACTCCTAAGATCCACTAGAATGAAGTAAGCTTTGCTATAGACACCGTAAAAGGCATGCCATGCTTACACTTTGACTTTAATTCTACACAGAATATTTTACTACCAAAAATGTATGAAATATTGTCTTTCAATGCATCTTTGTGTTGAAACATGGCATGGAACCAAAACTGAGCAATAAACCTCAAAACTAAGGAAGCTATGTTCTCAATTTACAGTGGGTCTGATCTAATATTGAAATTTTTGTTTTCAGTTCACTAAAAATTATATCAGGATGCAAACAGTAACAGTTCAATGCCATGTTTGAAAATGCTTTGATGAGTTATCCATGCTTTATTTAAGGATTCTATATCTATACTATACAATATTGGCATTCAAAGCAATGGTTATGAGAACTGATTAAGGTAGATCTGCAGATCAGGGTGAATAAAAATTAATTATTTTCTATACAAATAAATTACGTGAGCCAATGAAGCAATTTGGAAATTGTTACTGAAAATTATTTCTTTAGACTCAATGAAAAAAGAATAAAAAGGAACTGAAGCGAATAAAAGCTTTGTATCTTCTGGGTCTTACCAGTAGAGATGTATGCTGCGAATGAATGGATAACACACAATTACAAAGAATCAAAACTGCTGCTATTGGTCTGCAGAAAAAATTTGTATGTTTATGCAATATACAGGCTTCTTTATAAGCACAAATAAAAACACTGAAAAATAAGCTTGGCATTAAAATATTTTCACATAAATACTATACACATTATCAGCATGCTAATAAAATACAAACGTGGTGAAATTGAAAAAAGAATACAGGTAATTTATTCTATATGAATAATGCTAAGAGGACAAAAACTAAATGAATGATATGATATACTATGCACTTTTGAATCTTTCTAATTCTAAAAACTTTAATGCTGTTTGATGCCATGCACAAATCTATTTTCCAGTACCACTACTAAAACATTTTATTGAAATATATTTTGGTTCGGATCAAACTATTTATAGGAAAGAAATTTATTCCATTCAAAACCAAAACCAGACAATGTGTGTCTAAAGAAAATATAACTGAACTGGAAATGCTAAAAGGCATGCTTTGCATTTATTTCTCAATGAAAATAAATAAGAAGGTCAATGATACATATATAAATTCATTGTTAAATATAATTAATAATTTATACTCTTTCAATCTTATGATTCAAATAGATATGTAAATTTCTATAATCCTATCATCATTGTCATGATTTGAATAATTTGTCTCTCAACTCATTAAAAAAATTAATATTAGAATATCTTGGATACTTGAATTCAACTTCCAGGTCAGTCTTGTTTCTTATGCATGCAAATAAAATCTTTTACTAATTCTTTCACCATACTGGAACACTATCAACTATTGCTGCAGCAAAACACAAGAAAAATCTATGAATCGCTTACCATTCCACCAGTATTCTTACTAAAAATATCTCTTAAACAAACAGAAAATCCCTTGAATGTAAACCCAATTGACCAAAATACATGTCAAGCAGAACAGCTTTCCACTCTAACAGCAAAATTCAATACAAGCAATGCGCCAAACTGTGACACTTACCGTTCTTCATGGCAAAGTCTAATATTTCCTTCAACTCCATCCAATCCACCTCCAGATCTTCACCAGCAATCTTCCTGAAGAATTCCCTAACCTTTTCATCCTTGCTCTTTAGATCAGGTTCTGGTTCAACTTCTTTGACCTAGAAGAAACAAGCAAAATGGATTGATTTTTTATCCAAAGGTATCAGCAAATAAGGTGTAGCACCATGGAATTTGGGGATGTACAGGAATTTGGCAATTAGGAGACAAGAATTTAGAATTAAACTAATATGATGCTCCAGATTATAATTCCAATAACTAAACATTTTTGTAATGTCATGAGGAATGTATTTTTATTTTTATGCTCAATATTAACATCCTTATTTCTTTCCACGACTTAAATTTAAATTTATGTATCATAAATTACATTTAAATTAATGTGTAATTTATTAAATTTTTTATATGTTAATTTATTAATTTCAAATTACTTCCCTTCCACTGCATGACAGAAGTTTCTGTATATATAAAAATGTCTAACTATTTATTTTAACCTTTTTCTAAGAAGTTCATTCAAGTTGGTGAATTAAAGTATCATTATATTTAATGATTAAATTATACTGATATGCATTAAAACATGTACTTACTCTTGTATCAATTTCACCCATG
Organism: Ladona fulva; assembly: GCA_000376725.2. Classification (NCBI taxonomy): domain Eukaryota; kingdom Metazoa; phylum Arthropoda; class Insecta; order Odonata; family Libellulidae; genus Ladona; species Ladona fulva. Next base: position 634,644 of record KZ308575.1, on the reverse strand, counting down.
CCAACTTCTTCATCGTGTTCCCTGTAAAAGATTAATAAATTCTTGATAAATATCCCTATACAGTTTATTTGGAGGTTAACAAATATACTAATCATACCATAAAATAGATCTTGTGACATTAAAGATACCTTAGTAATAAAGATATAATAAACTTATAAAAATCACAGGTTTATAAGAATCATGCCATTAATTATTTGAAATATGTAATATTACAACCTTACAACAAATGATTAATACCTATCATATATTTGTAGATAGGTAACTCATGGATGTGAAAATGATATGTAAATTTCATGTAGTCACAGATTAAACTATAAACTAAAAGCTAGCCTAAATTAGCCTCAACATCAACTTATAGCAAGGTCCCCTTATATATTACAGCATAATTTTCAATCAAAATCATCCTTAGATGCACTGAATAAGTACTGCTTCCCAAAAATCTCAGGAAAAAATTATGAAAAGGTCCTTGAAAAGTCATGTAACCATGGTAGTTGTAATATGTATAACATATAGGAGTTCATCAGAAATCATAATTTAAAAGAAATGCTTTTACAAGGGAAGCATCCATCAATGTATCCCCCTAATGCTGGAATAATAGCAAATTAAATTAAGTTAAACGAGAACATCATCAAGATGAGAACACTACAGAAAAATATCTACATCTGTGAAAAGACCAAATAATGTATCATTATAACCATGACTTAGAATAAACCATTGCGAATATTTGTTTTATTATTTCATCAGTTCATTAACTGAGATAGGATGTTTTCTACAAAAATTAACTATTTTTATTTGAATAGCTCTCTCACAAAGAGCAATTGTCTTTGTGAAAATTCAAGATTCATACCTGTATGAATATCTGTAGGTTCTGCAAAGTTCACAAAAATGATCTCTTCTTCTCATATTAATATCACAACTTAAAATTTTATGATAAAACTTGTGTTGCTTGTGAATCAAGCAACGAGAGTGAAAGCAGTTTTGGCAAAGTGTGGGGACAGAATTTCAGACAAGTGGAACTGGCAAACTGATCCAAAAATAATCCCAGGAACTTGAAGGGATATTCAATGGATGTTTGCCAAAAGGAGTGAGTCACAGAGATTGCTCCAGAATTCTAAATCCCATTTCTAGCAGAAATTATGTGACACTTGTAACGTTTGTTTTTACTTGAAATACAAAATATCTCAGATTCATATTCTTCAGCTTAAAAGACCAAAGTTCTGGAGTAATGTTCATTTCAGTGAACTTTGAGTCACTTAGCAAGAGTTAAAATATATTATTTACACAACCCATAGACTTCCTGTATGAAATTTCTTGCAAAATAACTTACTCCATATTGTTCTTGTTTTCTGAGAAGACTCTTAGGATAAACTCTCCTTCTTCATTCGGTTCGAACGTTGATGGAACTATGCAGTAAGTGCCTGGGGGCAGTTTGAAGCGTGCACTAACTTCTCTTAGATTGATGAAAGATGGTGAGCGTGCAACAGATGCATTATACTTGAAGAAATCCAGTCCAAGGGGCTTTGGAAGGTTTTCGGGATCCTCTAACTGCAGTAGAAACAGACAATTTAATATTTTTAGATTTCATTTCTCATACATATAATCGTGAAAAGACTAATGCATAACCTGAACTATACTTCAACTTTTACAGAACATAAAGATGGTGAAACTTACAATTAAAAAATGGGAAATAAGGCTAAAAATAGTTAGGCCACAATAATGCCACAATATTTATATTTATCACTAAAATTATTGCTGCAACTTTCTCAAAAAATTACAAAGAGTTGAGTTAAGGAAGGTAATTGAAACTCACTTTGCCATGGTAAGACCTAGAGATCAAAAATCAATCATTTCTACATTTATGGTAATGGTTCTGGGATGGTCTAGAATGAATTAAGGTAATGTAAACAAGGAATGTAATATACAAGTAATTTGCACTTAGCTTGTACAGCTGGCAAGCTTGGAATCAAATAAATTGATATTTATTCTCAAAATAACTTCATACAAGGTACCTTGTTATAGAATAATAAATTGAGAGTTCTATTTATATAATTTATGTAACTTAAAATTTAAAGCAATATAAAAGAAATATAAAACTAGAAATTATCGTGGCTTTTTCATACTCCTCTAAAGAAACTGATTTGAAATCAATAAAATACATAACTAAAACTATGGTGAATTCCTTGTAATATTAGTAAATTTAATCATTTTTCTGTGACACATATAGTTCAACCGCTCCATTTTAAATATCTCTTAAATCCTCTCCACTCTTAAATACTCACATTGTATATTGCAAAGCCAATTGTTAAACATTCTGCTCCCATTCTTCTCTGAGCACGCCTGTTCTTCTGCATTAACGCCACAATGATTGTACATTTAGTTTCCTCATCTCCTTCATCTGGGTCTACAAGGGTTATTATGTACTGAGGGTTATGATAAAATGTTTCTGAAAACGAGCAATAAAAGGAAGTCAATTAGTACAAATAGAATGGAGAAATTTGATATGCAGGATCAAATGTTGCTTATAACTAAACCAAGCTTAAAACATGCAGCTGAAAAAAAGCATGAAAAAATTTACTATATTTCATACACAAATACAACAGTATGGTAACACAAACAAATAAAATTTTTCATTGATGTAATGATGTAATTTTTGGGCATAAAAATTAAATATGACAACTGAAAACCACTTAATTTCTCATTGGCTGCATTGCACATATTTGTATCCTCTATCATAGGATATAGATAATTATTTTTGAATCACATAAAAATTCATTGACCCAAAACTTTTCCAGCATGAAAGTAATAATCATCAATGATTATGATAAATAATTAATATAGCAAACTCATTTTCCTTGATTGCCCATTAGCAATATTCTCTTGAGAAAAATGTTCTCAGTAAAAAAGAAGAAGCATCACGTAATTTCTTCTGTCAAATCATATAAAACTAATGCATAATTATAATTAATGAAACTAATTGTCATTCATGCTCGTGAATGGTAATTAATTATACATTTATTATCTTTTCTAATTTATGTGTTATGCAGCAACGATTGTTTCAGTAATTTTCCTGATTTTAATTTTCAAAGCATTGCAACTGTCCCAATGCCATCTAACTGAAAAAAGTGTAATATTTTATAGAAACTTGCTGGATTAAGAAATTTTTATTGATGTATGACTCTAAATTATATTTCTTACCCAAATAGTTTCTACAGCCACCAGCAGTTACTCCTCGCACCCATTCACCCTCAAAATGACTCATCTCCCATTTTTTCCTATCTTCATCATCTTCAAGAGAGTCTGGATTCAAGTTACAGATCTCAAGTCGAGAGAATCTTGTCAAGAAATCTCGATAGGACATCCAGAATTCTCCGTCATGCTCAAACGTCAAGCCTATTTCCTCTTTCTCTTCATCTGAGATGAATCTCCACTCAGCAGACCTAGAATTATGGAATACAAAAATCCATTATATCCTGTTTCTGTGAAATATAGAGATGAAGCCTGAGCCAGGGTTCGTGTTAGCGTTATACTCATATATAAGGCATTTTAAAGTATTAACCTTTTAGGTTCTAGTAATATTGTGATCAAAAGTATTTTTCTAATTGTTGCTGATTAACTTAAGTATTTAGGTACTCATTGATCACTAATTACAAAACTAAATATTACAGAAACATCCTTGCCTTACTTGTACAAAGGTAACATATGCTTCATGGATAATCTCTACAAAAAATCACTTTAAATCATTGAATGTATAGTGACATTAAGGTACACAGCTGTTGCAAAATATTAATGAGATATACAAGTACATCTAACTATGTTCATGTTGCTGAATGAGATCAAAAACCAGCATTCAAAATACTCAGAGAAGTTCATGTTTCCAGTGAAACATACTATTTCCACCAACATTATGAGCAAGTCAGTTATACATTTTGGACTTGATAATATAGGAATCCATGAATGCAAAAGAATTTTAAAGATGAAAGAAAATAAAGAAAATGCATGATGTGAGACCAAGTGAATGTTGCTCTTCAACTATTACCAACCAAATGCTGCAAATATAAGAACAGAAAATAGTGCCATACTTTTCATGGATGCATAAGTGCATAATGAATAATTTTTATTTATTTTGAGTTAAACTGACTGCATTAAAACTACATTTTTTGTATTTCATATATGTACGATCAAAGTATCATTTTTCAATGAATTTTCTGATTAAGTACTGGATTGAGTAAAAACAATGAAACTGTCATTAGGTGGTAGTGAGACATTGGTGATTGGAAATTTTCTTCCATCTTACGCAACTTACTTGTCACTCCAAGCACCTTTCCACTCTGCCTCATTACCCCATGGATTTCTCATACGAATGAGGGGAATTTTACCAGTGGTATTGGGAGTTGTAATGTCCACATAACATACCCTTGTTATACTATATGCGTGCCCCCTAACAAGTCCTTCATCAGTAACTGCCTCAACAATGTTGGGATCGGGCTGAAATGAGTATATTCATGAGATTTTAATATTTATGAGATCTATATCAAGTAAAAACATATTGTAAAATATTAAACATACAGAAATGATAAGCTATTCTTAAAATTAAGAGAAGAGTAGTAAATTTAAAATGATGCATCAAATGAAAGTTTTCAAATAAACCATTATGTTTCAAACAGTTATAGCGAATAATTTTTCTAGAACTTCAAATCACTTATGATTCAAAGCAAAGCTTTAAATACAAGACTCAGACAGTAAATATGAAATTATATGTTTATTACACACTTCTTCTTTATTTTTATTATCAAAAAAGGTTTTATTGAAATAATATATATAGTGAAATTTTTAACATTTAATTGATTTCTGTATGTTAATCCACTATCATGATGACCTTCAAGCAGTATTTTATTTCATCACATTATCAGGTGTAATTATCAGGAGTGATTGTGGAAATCCATCACAGAAATAATAACACCATGAGTAGTACTTTTTTCGCCAAATTTTCCACTAAATTTGGTGGATAAAGCACTACTCATTGTATTTTATTTCAGATTATTGACAAGGTATCAGAAATACTCAGTTTTGAAAGATGTGACTGTGCACTAGGAACAAAGCATTTTTATAAAACTTTGATCAATACAGCGGAGTCTTTTTCATTTTTTTTTAATGCACCAAACAGATATAATGCTGGCCAAATTTGACTATTTTCAATAAATTTCAAGACATAGATGCCACAACAATGAGCACTAATTAAATGGATAAATAAGTTATGAAATGTTTGAGTGGTTAGGATATAAAAATATATCAGAGCAATTACCTCAAGTGAGCATCCCATAAGTGATGATCTCTCATGGGCCTTCAACATGATTTTGAATAGATTTGAAGGAGCTTTGTCAAGTTCGTACATTTCTGTAACACCTCCTGTGAAGTCCTCCATAGCTTCACAGGTGGTGCCTCCCTTGAGAGCTTCATAAGATCCATGGAGCCTGTTTTTTTATAAGAAACAATATGTTTGCATATGAAATGAGCAGTTATTATGCTAATCTAACTAAAATATAAGAATATAAAATAGTAAAATATTAAATAAGCATATAGATTGCATAGTTTTTTATCTTCTTGTTATAATTTATGGTGA
>KZ308575.1:609208-628344 GCA_000376725.2 Ladona fulva | reverse complement strand
TAATATTTCACAACCAAAGTTTATATTTGGATTAAAAAGCAATATTAATTGGTGAAAATTCAATTCTTTTAGCTGACTGATCTTTGTATCCAGTATGTTGCTAATATGGTAAGAATAAAATTATAAATACATTGTAAATATACTTCTTGGAATAAACAGAGTAAGTCATGATCAGCTGCTTTCATTAATTTTGTACAGCTTTTTTAAGTATTCTCTGATAATGGTTACAATTTAAAGACATTAAATTCCAGGGTGTAAACTATGAAGGGAAAAATCTCACTTAGTAAGCATATTTCCAAAGTATATATTAATTTTACGAGTATGAAATTTTTTTTCAACTTACTTTGCATATGCTTTTTCAAGTAGTGCACTCCAAAATTCATTTTTCTCGTTTGAATGAAGGAAAGCCAGTTGACCATGTACTGTTGGCAATCTGTCATCAATAACAACATCAACCCAGCGACCATACTGCCAGAACCTGAAATTAAATTAAATTTTATTCTCACACTCTTTACTGTTTTTTAGACAGATCATTATAATATTTATTTAATAGAAAAACTTCAGCAGAAAAGCTAGAAGCTAAATATTAGTAAAATGCTCCTTTCTCAAAGAAATAGCAATTTTTCATACACACATTACATCAATATTTACACGAGTATTTATTGAATGTTATAACAAAGCTGAATTTCCAAGAATAATAACAACTATGTAAGGGAATCTGATGTTGATATACCAAAATATCCCTTCATATTATAAAATTGATTATGATCACAACTCAAAATATATTACTATCAGTACAGCATCATTTTAATGATCTGCTGAAAGAGGCATTTTGAAAGGGCAGAATAGACAGAAGTTTTATTAGAGGAAATGTGATAAATATTATATTCTATTCCATAATTGATAAAGATACTTCATTGAAAGATATTTTTGCTAAGAATTTCCAAATGACTCTTAATTTTTTAAATAGATACAAGTTCTTTTGGGAAAAATGTCTGTATTCAAATAGTTTTACCTGCCACAAACTTTAGTTAGTGCAATGAAGTTAAATTAATTTTAATTGCTTCAAAAGCATAAGAGTTGTACCAAATTCAGAAGGTCAATGAACTATTTCTGGAAAATTCTTAAAATAAACACATATTGTCATCTTAAACAATAAAAACATATCTCCTCCAGTGCCTCTCTAGCTCTCCATAGCAGTTACAAAAGCCTTGTCTACTTATTGTACTACATTTTATTTTGGTTTTTTGTTCTTGTGTAATGCGTGTGACTAAAATCTGACGAATCCTTGCAATGTACTTTGTTTATGGAGAATCAAAAACTATACTATACTATACTATAGCTATGCATTCTTTGTTTTGTTTTATTTGTCACATTCTACCACTCTTTTTTAGTAAAAAACTATATATAAATAGAGTAAAGTTCTGAATACTGACCTAAAGTGGAATATCCCAGAATATTGATCTACAAAACTTTGATCTTGGGGTACAACTTGATGAAAGAGTCTCTTATCTAGAGTAAGATTTGCCACTGCAGCAATCAGCCAGCAATCACCTGAAACATAAATAGGAGCTGAAAACATTCAATAATAACTCTAAAATAAGAAGCTATAGGCCCAGTCAATTTTAGAGACCATATTTCTGAAGTCATTATTACAGTTTTTTAAGTACAGTTGTACAAAATTTGTTAAGTTTAAGTAAAGTTGTACAAAAAATATAAAAAAGAAGTTCACGCGATCCAAGAATCAAAGATAATATGCATTTAAAGGCTTTTTTTAAGATTATCAGCATTATATTCACGATATAATACAATTATCAATCCCATTAAACCTAGGATAATTTTCCAGGTGTTTCTGAAAAATATTCGGAGAGAGAATACCTTCAGATAATATATTTATGGAATAAAATTTGAATGAATTATTTACATCATAGATTAATAATGCAATTTATGGAAGAGTACGATTTCTAACCTAACTCTCCTTGTTGGGCGTCGAACCGAGAGAATCCCTCCACGAAGAGGCGAGGATCATCACAGATTTCCTGCGGAAAGAAAAATATGCAAGTCAATTCCCAAATTAGCCACACGTTTCTCCTTGTTTAGGTCATTAATTTCTGTAAACATTCATCCAAGTTATTGAAAATATCATCATTCCAAAAACTAGAGGTAGGTAAGCGTGACATTAATTAACTTGAGAGGAATCCATTCTCCTGGAAAACACTTTCATTTACTTTCCACAATTCTAAACAGAAATTCAGTGATGAAAGCTTTGTTTTCGATGTTCTTAGCGATCTCCTAAGGAACCGAACCGGTTCGATGAAACCGATTTCATGAGCGAAAATACGCAAAATACAGCGATGCCTCACAATTCGACGTTCCAAAATTCGGCAATCGAATTACGAAAAAAAATTGTAAGTTTGCGAGTACTTATGATATCATTTAGTTTTTGTTATTTTCCCTGCTGTTTTATTGGTCTGCGTTGGTATTTGAGTAACAAATTTTTAATGAATAGAGAAACGATAAAACAATCAACACACATTATAAAAGCAGTCGATTTACCAGAGATATTATTTAATCATATTTCCCCGACAGGGTCCGACACCGAATTTATGTTTTTCGTACTATTATACTCGTATGGGAAATAGTCTTCTGAAATTCGAACCAATTCGACGCTGATTCGGCACCGGAATAGTATCAAATTGCGAGGCACCACCGAATGTATTTTGTGGTACTCAAGAGTTAATTTATGGCACTCAAGAGTTAATTTTGTGGTACATACTAAATGACAGGGAAATATTTCATTAATATTTAATACGGCCACAACAAACAGGGTTCAACTCACTCTGTGACCCGCAATGGGTTCTGGAAATAATACTTACGCGTATTCACAAACAATAGTAACCAAATAAAAGTTTAGAGTGAAAGGCAATATTGAGAACAAGATCCTTGAAGCAACATTTTAAAGATGGAGACTAGTAATTTAATTCCAAATTACAGAACTAATGCCAGTTCAAAAAATGCACCACCTTGACTGCTTATTCGTAAATTCATCTTTAAATTAATATTTATTTTTATCAAATTTACATTCATCTTCTTCTTAAATTAATGAAGTTACCCAATATCGTAGAATTCGCCATCGGCCAGTGAGCCTTTTTACTCATATCCGTTTTAGTTTTTATTTTTAATTAATTAAGGAAATTGGGAAACGGGGCAAATTTAATTCGTTTATTTGCTACGAAAAGGCGGCGCCTGACGCCCGAAATGACCACTCACTGTTAGTGTAAAGCCGCAAGTTTCCCGCTATAACGCCTTTATTACTTTAATCCAATATTTAAACGTACCTCGGAAAAAAGACGGTCTATGTAAATTTAGTTTTTAATTGCCCATCACGTAATAAGACAAATTTAACACAGTAGCTTTGAATATGACATTCAGTGAAGTATTTCACAGGGAAATTTTCACATCAGAACGTGACATCATTGAGTGTATCGCTAATGTTAAATTAAATTTCCGCTTAAACGAATGGATTAAAAAACAGGATACACCTGTATCTGAATCAATTCTTAAAAAATATAGCAGACCATAATGTTCGCATATTTTTAATAAAGTTACGTATAATCATAGAATTCCATTAAGATATTACAATCCAAATTCCTCCAACGAATTCTAATTGAATTACTTAATCTTCCGAAGCGGCATATCGGGATGTTACGGCTCGATAGCTTAATTGGTTAAAGCATCTTCCCGGAAAGTAGATGATACCATAATCCGTGTCCTATCAAACTTTTTTATGTCCGTTATTCCTTGGGATTTTTCCAAGGCGTACGCCTTTACGTACAGTCATCTTTACCCCCTTTTTCAGTCTAATTTTTTACTTTGGATGATCGTGATTTCTCTTCATGATTTAAATCAGTGTTTCCCAAACTTCTTCATGCTAATACCGGCCCCTTGGATCCATACCACCGCCCCCCAAATATGAAAATCTATGAAAATTAATATCTGTATGGCCATAGCTGCTGAAAAGGAAATCAAACACGGCCGTGATAAAAATATCCACCAAATTACAGTAAGACAATTTTCTGATGAGGTATCGATGCCATGAATCCAGTAAAACTCCATTGAGGAAGAAAAATGACAGGCAATTGGAAAAAATTCTTTTTCGTCTAGCGCCCCCATAGATTAGACCAGTGCCCCTACGGGGGCGGTGTCACCCACTTTTGGAATCACTGATTAAATCTTAACAACGTTCTCCTAATACCAATTTCATCAATTGGGAACGTCGAAACAAACGTCGTTACTCACAAAAGGCCTTTTCCATTCGAACGGCTTTGATGGAGTCTGGCTGTAGAAAAGGGCAGAGTCATCGGCAGGGAATTCTGGATCTTCGAAGAGGTATCCACCCGCGAGGCATTCTTGGCGCAGTTGCTCAAAATCTTGAACAGAACCCCTAGGTCTTAGTCCGGAGCCGCGTTCTCCCAGCTGTAAGACAAAATTCCGAAATGAGAACAAAGAAACTGTTGTATTCCTCACAATAAACAAGGGTGACCCCAATCTTAAGTTTTTAATGGGTTGGCGAAACTAAAGGAGTAAACGAGGGAAGATGGAACAGATATAGGCGACCGACACAGAATTTCAAAAATCGCGGAGAAGTCGACGAAAAGGATGAAAGCGAAAGCAACGTAATTGATCTCAATTAGTTCCTTCATCGAGTCAACACGAATGCTTCAAAACAAATGGATGGAAGCTGTCAAACCATGAGGAAGGTGCAAACGTTTCTTTGCGTCCTCAATCATAGATTTGCATTATCCTATTTGAAATCTACCAGGAACAATTTCTCTCAACATAGTTTCTCTAAAATTAAGGAAGGTTGTCAAAAAATCTTAACTTGTTGAAATAAAAGATTTATTTATCGCAAAAACGACGAATGACAAACTTATGTCTTTCACGCCACTCTTTAAAACATCGAAATCTGTAAAAAATTCTCTGAAAATTAACATCTTATTTTGTTAGATATTTTGTAAAGAGTGTAATTATCGTTCACACTCACTGGATGATTATTTATTTATTTCACCCTTTCGGCGAGGTTGGGCCAACAACCCAGTCATAACTTTTTCATAACTTGAAATCCTTCATCGTGAATTAAATATTCATTAGAATCTCTAAATTATATCTCTATATAAAATAATTATATATTTATGCATTACGTTATCAAGTTTTAAATCTGGCGTACTTCAGAGCAAACAGAGACAATGGTTATCACAGAAAGTCGAGGAGACAGTCGAATTGGTTTTTTTCTGCATTTTATAACACTGGATCGATAGTTGGAGTTAAAATTTAACGAAGGAATTCAGCCAGAGGAAGCTCAAGCGCCAATTTCCGTTGTGATGCATGAGTCAACAACTTCGATTTCCATTTTGAATCATTTTATATATTCATTTCTTCCTAGAAAGGATGGTTATGGTGATGAGAGGATAAATCTTCTCATTACTATAATGTGAGCTGTATGGATTATGAATCATGAGCATGTCGCATATCGCATGTAATAATTTTTCTCTGGCCTATCTGTCAAAGTTACCCGAGGAACTGCTCCACAAATGATTAAGAGAAAATTAATCAGTTAGGATAAATTTGCATGTTGTCAAGAAATAATTTCACGAGCCTATATTTTGTTTATCTCCATTAGTCGCAACAATGCTTTCTCGAAGGTACAAATATTTCCTAATTTAAAACGTATCTCTTTTCTACATAATGTGAACAAGCATCTATTTAATAACTTCATTAATTAATATTTTTGCGTTCAACATCTCGTATTTTTCCAAGCGCCAATTCTGGAATACGTTAAAACCTTACTTTCGTAAGTTTCTTTATTTCTTTTCAGAATGGAAAACCACTACAAAGTCATGGCCGATTCTATTTTTATTTGATTCTGCTTCTATTTTATAAATGTCTTAATTCTTGAATTGATTCTTACGAACATTACGCTGAGCCCCATAATTAAGATTAGTTTGATATTTTTATACCGTGAGAAATCTCTCCGAGTATCCTCTAATGCATATTAACGTTAACAACATTGCATTTTCTGTGTTTACGTATGGACTTTCTGTAAATTAAATCGAATACACTGAGACAGCTAGAAGATTGTTATCTCCACCTTATCTTGTTTTACAGTACTATAATATCATATCAAACTGAATGGGACAGATTTCTTCTTCATTCCGCGAACTTTGAATCAGTTTGTAAAGCAAATGACGGAGGAAAACAATTCAGAGGTTCTGATTTTGAGAAATGCACTCAAACAATATGCTGCCGAGTCATGGAAGTATCTTAAACGTACTCTTCGTCACTTACTCTGGATTTTCGTCTGTGTAAAGCCGTCTCAGAATGCTTCCTCACGTCACTTATTCCACCCTGCGTAATCGAAAACTCACGCGTGCACAAAATGCATCTCGCGTAATCGCGCGAACTACCAGATTTCAACCACTCATACTTGTGCCTCCATTGTTTCAAGTATCTGTGCCCTCGCCTCGATCTATTTCTTGCCTTACGCCCATACATATTTGAGGAAAACTAGATATGGAAGACTACTCTAACCTTTCCGGTGTAAGGTGGAGAAATTCATTGTGTTTTGGAACAAATTCTTAAAGAAAGGAAAAGCACCGCAGTCAGCCGACGAATGAGCAAACAGCTCACCAAATGTGCGGTTTTCATACGTCAGCTTCCGCGGCGGAAAGATAAGCGGATGATAACATGTCATCCTTATGCCTAAAGAAAAAAATGTTTACAAAGTCACTGCAAATGGATAACATAAGGAAAGACCTGTTAAAAGCACTTTTATCGAAGACTTATTTTCTCATATAGATGTATTTAACTTGACAGTGTAAAAAAAAATAAGGAAAAGGAATTATCAAGAGAGCAGTACGGTATCAGTCGTTGAAGTTTTAAGAATAACTACGCCAGATACGATTGATTGAAATTTCTGACAGGTTTTTCTTCGCGTAATCGAAGTGGTAACAGGTGGAGTTTGTTAGGCGAAATTGTGCGATTTCGTTATCTGTAACACGCAACTGGCGACTTGGAGGGAACTTATATAAACGAAATTGCGTTCATTTAACCAGAATTTTTAGGCGAAATAAAAGACATTGTCACTCCGGTAAACAACGAGCGCGATCTTCGAGAGGCGACGATTAAGCATTACAAGGAAATAATCGCTAAAACGGATAGTTACTTCTGGTCGTTCTTTCCTCATAGCATCAGACAAACCAGGGGGTGTATTAACACCTTGCCTAATCTACCCTATGAGGCTAGATTAGGTAAGGTGTTCATACACCCCATGCCATACGCCACTGGCGGCTTGCGGGGTACAAATATAAATCTACTGCTGCTTAAAATTAAAACCTGCACATTAACGGAAACAAAAAATAACGACGTGACTGGGAAAGTAAGTCTCCCACTTTTCAGGCTAATCTTCTAACTAATGAAACGTTAAAGTCAATTTACAAAGTATCCGGAAAACAAAATGAAATTAACTCGGCTTCTGATCTTAAACTCTGCCCAGGAAGTGGAATACTAGCTTCGAGTCACGTCACATCGATATTTTTTAATTAGGGTATATCCTTTTACCTAAAAGAGGAACTAAAATATTTAAAACAATTATTGCATACTCAGATTAAGCGCGTAAATATCATTAGGAAGTTTGTATTTCCTACGAGGGAGCACAAGCTGAGGGAGGGGCAGTTAAAGGGATTTGTTCTGGATAAATGAAAGATTAGAGAGCTGGGGAGGAGCACGGGACATTCCTAAAAACCTTACATGTACAGAGTATGGAAAGGAATGGTGGGTTGCCGGAAATCACTGGCGTTCTATGGATGAGTGCGAATAATGAGTGCTTGATGGGAAAATTTAGGAAAGTTATTGGCATCCAGAACTGTTGTTTAGAGCTAAGGTTAGGCATAAGAGAGGCATATTGGTCTAACCTCGCCAAAATGGTTACATAAATAAATTAGGTAAAATAAAGTGCATTATTGTAGCATTAGTGTTCTGTAGAAACAAATAGCTATTATTGCGGACATCAATCGGCAGCCATTTCTGGGTAGAGTATGAAAGCGTAAGAAGCAAACGAAAGTTGATTTCAACTAACACAAAGTTTAATTAAGTATGGTCTTTCCGGGGTTACAGCCCTGATGGTTGTTGTTATGACAGTGTTTACCCACGTTTCAGTAGGCTACTTCGGGTCGAAGTCAGGCACTTCGTCGTCATCGTCATAGCAACAATCATCGCGGCTGGAAACTCGGAAAGACCATGCAGAGATTAACTGAGAGCCGCGGAAACCTACAAACCGACATAACAGAAAAGTTATTCCCAAAAATTACGAATACATTCCGTTCGAGAGACCGAATGCAGCTGACGGTTTGCTGGGGAACTACACGAATTTCTATAAAAACTGTTTTGAAATAAGTATAGTAAAATGATGTGATGAAGCGTCAGTATAGAAAGAAATGGACAAAGACTGCTCAAACATTATTAACCCCAAAATAACAGCTTATATGATTTAATGGTGATCGATTAGAAACCGTTTTAAGTGAGACTGCTGTTACTTCTAGGTTTTGGGAAATATAACATCCCTACGTTGGTTTATCAAAATGCACTCCCATCATCATTGTATAAGGAAATGTCTTTTCAGCTAATGCAACTCGGAAGAGCTAACCAAACTCAAAATGACATCGTCTCGACCCCAAACTTCCTCGACGAATTTCCCAACCGAATTATTCAGCGGAAGGAAACTGCAAAGAAAGAAGCTGATAAATGTATTGCTCACGCTTACGATGACAGCGAAAAAAACGACAGGCGTGCCTCGAAATTTTTAAGACATTGTTTGAAACATCGATGAATTATTCGGGATCAAACAGGTCTACGAAGATTTAAAACTTTTGAGATGGAAAGTAGAAAGAAACCAGTTTCGTTAGACAAAAAAATTCCCGGATTAAAAGTTTTGCGACTAAAACAAAATTGGAAACTGTTTAACCTCAAATTATATCCATGAAAAATCGAAGCAGTAAATAATAATTTTTTGTCAAAGAAATCCATCTGCTTTTCTTCCAATAACGTTCATTCAGTTCCTCTGCCAGGACGAATTCCATCTCTTCTAATTCATATTTTGCGACATTTAACGTGTTAAATACTCTATTTTTTCCTTATTAACTTTTTATCTTTGGTATACACTGCACTCATAACTCGAAGTTAACATTCCTACCCTTTCTTTAAGTAAAGCTTTCCAAGCCATTGCTTTACTGCTTTGGTATTTGGTCCAGAAATCGACCAAAAAGGTGTTAGCATCAGTTTTTTGGGATGCAAAAGGAATTTTTTTCGTGGATGACCTCCAAACTGGTAAAACAATAAATTCAGATTATTATTGTAACCTTTTGGACGAACTGGATATAAAAATTCGTGAGAAAAGGCTCGGTTTACAGAAGAAAAAAATAATTTTTCATCAAGACAATGCACCCTCTCACAAAGCTCAAAAAAACATCACGAAAATCAGTAACTTAAAGTACGAATTGTTGCAATATCCACCCTATTCGCCAGATTTAGCCCCCTCTGACTTCTGGCTATTCTCACATCTCAAGTGAAGCTTTTCAAGCCATTGCTTTACTACCTTGGTATTGCTCTTCATAGAACCTTAGAGTAACTGAATTTCGGAAATACAGCTTTTAGTCCTGCATACCGATTATAATAATCTGGGGTTAATAAAGTCGTTACGACTGTTACCCATAAGAAATAAACCCACTGAGATGTGATTTCGTAGGTACACATGCACCAGCGAACATTGAATAAGAAGCTACGAGCATCTACAATGGGAGGAAACAACAATAACCCATTGTGGCTCCATTAGTGGCCGCAATTTTTCAACAAACACACACACTCACGGGGAAACATTTTCTCGATGGACTGGGAGGTGCATAGTAGTTCTGATTGTTATCGTCGGATGGTGTTCTCTTGTATTTGGGCGTGGGATATGCCCTCGTGGGACCTTTTCCTGGAGACTTCCATGTCGGCATAGGCGTGTAGTGATTCAGTGGTGTTGTGGTCTTTTTGTTCAACATCGGAGATGTGCTGAGAGGAGCTTTCACAGGACTGTTCCATCCCATAGGAGGCCATTTTCGGGCGTAGTAGCTGCTGGGCTTCACTTCATAATTTTTGTTAGTCACCAAACTGTGCGTCTCTGCAAAGTTTACCATTTTCACCAATTAGTCGGTGACTTTAACGGGAGGAGAAAGAAGGTCATTTCCTCTGTGTATCATTTCCTCACGCTTTTTAGTGATGTACCGCGATGTTTATATACCGCGATGTAAGATACCATTATCTTTCTCATTAACTCGATATTAATTGACCAAGCACGCAAAAGGGTAGTTTTGGCGCGCAATTAAAACGACATATGGTCTAGGATGACAATGTATACAACGATACGAGGATAGACAAGAGATCACATAGATTAACACAGCAATTAAAAAATGTTCGTATAATATGTGCCTTTATCACCAAGTTTTTCAACAGATTTTCAGCAAAATTTTCGAGAACTCTTAATAGTTTGAGTTACATACCACTATATTTGCGCTTCTTTAACATAGATTTGTACAAATACACTGAACAGACTAAAACAGTACAAATTGAAAATAACGACTTGTCTATGATTTTGTCATCCACAAATTTTTCTATTTTTGCCGAATTACATAAATGCATTTGCAATATTCTTTGCTCTTGTACGATATTATCATTTTATGAAAGTTCGCACAGCCTTACAGACTACCCAAACAGGAACCGAATGCATATCGCTAAAACTTGGCCACTAATATTTATATTACTTCACCGTTCTCACGGAAATCTCAGAATTACCTTGAGTATGCATGTGGTGTATGGGATCCTGCAGGCAAGTGTAGCACTCGTGAGTTAAGAAAGGTACAACGAAAGGTGATACGGTTCGTAAAGAATTATTACGACAAATCAGTGAGCGTTACTCAGATGCTTCGGGACGCGAGATGAGAATCATTAGAAGAGGAAGACTTAAACAAAGGTTGAATTTACAAAGTGAATTATAGAAAATTATAGTAGAAACATATAAAATTATAATAGAAAGTACGTTCCTAGAAGATATAGCTGATATTATGTTTCCTCCATGTTACATAGGTCGTTCTGATACTGCGAGAAAAATGAAATGAAAGATGATAGAACAAGCCACTTCAACAAATCATTTATTCCGCGAAAGATACGCGAAAGAAGCCGATTACGTAAGTAGATGGTGCATGCACCCCGTCACACGCCGAAAGACGGCTTACACGGTACATATGTAGACGTAGATAAAATCTCCCGCAGAGACATTCAGCCTCCAAAGTTTATGCAACTTACAAGAAATACATTGAATTCACAGATAACTCCTAAGTCTATTTTCCCATTACGCTTACTTTGCGGTTTTTTAAAGATAAGAGTTGTGCACGACCTACATTTTGCATGGACCCTGTCGGGTTGTGCTATCTTTGGATTTTCATGGGAAAATATGCTGAAAAAGTAGGCAGCGATTTCCATACCTAGTCATCCTGCTTAGCCTTACATGCCGCGTCTTTTAGAGAACGAATAAATAAATTTAGCCCACAATTAAATATCTCGTCACACCCTGCTAATCTAATTAATTCCATAATTCCATCCTGCAGGATGTCTAATTTAATGAAAAGACAGGAAAAGGGAAAAATCACATTCTGAAGACTCATCTCACTGTGTCACTGTCTAGCTTTTCACGTTTAATTTAATTTCCCATCGGTGTAATGATGTACACGATCCAACTGCAGCAACAAAACTAATTTTCACTTATTTACATCACTACCCTACTTATTACCTTTAAGTATCAGTCACGCTATGGATATCCAAAGAGAAACTGATACGAAAAATATCAGATAGGACCGAGCTTCAAACCCGGATCTCCCAACTGCAGTTCGGTTGCTCTAAACCTTATAGCTCCTCCTAAATCTAAACCCTCTTAATCACAAAAAAGGAACAGTAGAATTGATATTTTAATTTATACAACACCACAAAATAGGTACATACACTCATGACCTAAGTTTCAATGAATGGCATCATCATCAAGTCTCACCTGATTACTCATCTGATGAAGATTATTCTTTTTATTATGGATTACCACCAAGTAAAGGCCGAAACTATCTACGCTACCCTCTTAGTCACCTCTAGCCCTTTTCCTAGGCTCTGAATACTTAATAACCTATAGTCTGCGGACCACTTCGGGTCTTGAAGCTTTGGACGCCGATGATCTCAATACAATAGATTCAAACCATGTCAATTAAGAAATTAACTCTAAAACTAGATTTGAATTGAAGGCTGGATGGCGATGGGATGGCTCCTGGGTAGGCAAGTGGGTAGCGCGTTCGACTCATTTAAAAAAACGATCCTAGGTTCAATTAAAGAAGAAGGAACGAACAATTAGTAATATCTACAGGAAATATTTTTTATTTGCGACTAGTTTCATCTACATGTAGACATCATCAGGCATCGGAAACTACATGTAGTCTAAACTAGTGGCAAATAAAAAATATTTTCTGCGGAAAACTAAGTGTTCGTTACTACCTCCACAAATTAGAGCTGTACATATTAGATTTACCACTTAGGTTCAATTCCCGGTGGGAGCCCATATGTGCGAAATTACGTGAGCTGTCGAAGTACTTTTAAAAATACTACTACTGAAAGCTGGATAGAATTTTCAATGAGATCACCAAAAGTAAGATATCTAAATAAAAATATCCGTTCATACACAAGTAATAACAAGTGAAGGGACCCAAAAGTATGCGAGAATGTAAAACGGAGGATTCAGTATTAAAAAGGCTGAGAGAAACAGTTTTGTATGGCCTATTACCTTGCCTCGACAGTAGAGCGTATTGTTCGAGTTTTAAACAATCTCTACGAGGATCTATTCATCTAAATTTGCCTTAATTATAAAGAACATTGAAGCAGCAAGGATTGTCGATAGAGAGGGGCTGTTAAGGAAAGTAAGAGAAGGTAAAGTGCAAGGGAAAAGGTAAAGGGGAAGACAAATGCGAAACACGTCGGATGGTGAAAAGGGCGGGAGAAGTTATCAAGAATTAAAGAAACGGCGTTCATCATCGTAAGTTTTCTACCTTTCGGTAAGTTCATATGCCCTAATATTCCCTACTTAACGCCGATTCTTTCGCTTCCTAGAAACTTACCCCACCCTTTATATCTTCTAACAACTTTTGTCTCCGTCTTCCCCTCTGCTTTTTTCCTAGTATTCTTCCCTCAATAACATTCTTTAAGGAATTTTAGAATTTGTGATCCTTTCATATGGCGAAACACATGTGAGTTTAAAACTTTAGATATTATGTGGTACATAGAAAAAGAACTTCCTAACGGCATAGTGCAGTGCCCTGGTTGGGAGGTCGTGACTTATCGCTGAAACTTTTAATTAAGCATATCGCTAATGAGAAAACCGCAATCTGTTTTGGTTACCTAAATCTGCACATTAAGGACGTGTTTTTTTACAAACGCAGCTATTTAAAACGGAGAACTTTCTCTTACGAAATTATCAACATTCTGAAGCATAGTCTGTTTTTCCCCAAATGAGAGCAGCTTTGGCAAACTCGTGAAGGGTCTCTTTCATGCTTGTTTGATCTATAATATCCGCTTATCTAACTGTAACTGGAAACTGTAAATAGCCAGGAGAAAAAAAGGGAAGGGAGATGGAAGGAATCGTCAAAAGAGAAAGAAGGGCGAGGATAAGGAAGAGATGAGCGGGAAATTGAGCGAAAAACGAAGGAAAAGAAAGAGGATGATTCTGTTCGCGAATTCCGCTTTGAGATGTTTGCCTAAAATTAAATCTGAAAAGACGCGGTCGTCGGTTTCTGACACAAGTGTTTTGATGAATTTAAGACTCGTGAAATGTTGCATAGACCACGGAAATGAGAAACTCACATTCCGACACTGTTGCAGCATATAGAGATGACATAAACACACGTATCCGTCTTCCACCTCAGCGGTAACATCCTTATAATTGGATTGTATCAAGAAAGGAGATAACAATTATATTCCGCTTCGAAAATGGTAATAATTAGCAACATTTATGCGATAGTTTATAGCAAAGAGTACCTATAAAGATCAGCGTCATTCTATTCCTCCCTAAAGTAAAACTTCGTTATTGCGATGTTATTGCCAACAGCCTGCAAACGGATGTTCAGACCTTGTCTCGACTGCCCTTAATCAGAATTAGCTATTTAATTTAAATAACTTCATCTATATCTAACTAAACAATCGAAAATTATGAGGGGCTCCACGATAATTATGAGCTTTCCAGTAAGAGTTTCAATAAAGTAATAGTATGCTTCAGTACAGCAGTGTAGAAGAAAACGATCTAATTAATGGATACAGTCGAGATTATCGCCATAAAAACGCATTAAACTCTAGATACCAAAAACATTTATAGTTTCCCCTCTCTCTCTCTCTATAGTTATAAGGCTAGAATTAGAGTACTGAATTCCACCTGCTTCCTCAAGACTCCTTTGTTTCCTGCAAAAACAATTCTAACAAACATATTTCATTCTGCATGAGAAATTAATATGTTTTCAGAGTAATTTCTCACGCATCTCAAGGCAAAATGGTTTGTACCAACTCTATCGAAAAAATAGGCGTCCGAAATAGTAAAACCGAATCGCTGTGTCGAAGATATATTCGGCAGATAGATAAGGTAACGTAGAAAAGTGATTGAAACTTATCGCAATGATCCGATTGGAAATTTCCGCTAAGCAAAATGCTATCCTAAGAGCTAATGTCTTCCTGGAAGGTTAAATCGCGATAACATTTTGATAAGCCATTTCATAAACCATTGTCTTCATTGCGAGAAAACGGATAGTTTTGTCACTATTCTAGTAGTAGTAGTATTGCTAAAACTGCTTCGACTGTTGAGGTCATTTCATTCGTACACTCCGACAGGGAATCGAACTTGGGACCACTTTCTCCGATGTCGAATGCGTTGCCCACTTGACTCTACGGGAGCCCTGTTCAATATTTGTCAAAGGTAAATGCATTTAGATACTCTGGGAAAACGATCACTTGAGAATCAACCCAGGAGATTCACATCTTTCTGGGATGAAAAAACCTGTAATACGTTGGGCCAGTGACAGATTTGTTTTCTATGATTGTACTTAAAGCGGATCTCCTAGAAAATCCTTATTTTTAGGGAGGAAACAAGAAATCTGAAAAATAAAATTAGACTTCCTTTCTTTTGGTCGATTAAGAGTTTCCTGGTGATGGTTTGCTTAATAAAATGCTTAATAATTTTCCTGCTCTTTCCAAATTACGAACTGAGATGCGAGAGACAACTCGCAACCAAAATGTGATGAAGTTTTGCAGCTAAAGTCACCAGATTAAATCCGTCTTATGTTATACGTATTGGAGCGTTTCATTCTTCAACTATTGCTACGAGAATTGCTACGGCCAAGTGGGCCAATACTCTTTATGGAGCAGGATGGGAATCTCTAGAAGAAAGAATATCAGACTTAATTTGTTCAATAAATTCATACAGAGCGCGTTTTCGGGAGGCATTGCAGATATTATGTACCCACCCAGTTGCGTAGGTCGATCCAGCAGAAAAACTAGGATAAAGTAATTTCGAAAACAAATTTTGTCGTTTCTGACCAGGAAAATAGAACACATGATGCGAGGACCCCCTGTCACACTCCGAAAGACGGTTTGTATGGTATGTATTTATACACGGAAGATAATTCAAAAATTTAAGTACACGATCGTAGTAACAGAATGAGCATTAAGAACCATCGACAATCTCGCAGCACACTAAGAATGGTTTAGCGGCACACCGGTTGAAAGAACTAGGCCACCAAAATTGCGTTCTTCGGCATAAACCTTGACATCACGTATCCTTAACCACAAGAGCGTATTTGAATGATACCACAGAGGAAAAAATCACTTTCTCCAAATTCGACGGAGCATAACAGTTGTGTTTACGAACCTGCAGCTTTGGTGGACGAAGTGACACTTTGATACGTGAACAATTGGCCACGTTCCGTGCGGATGAGGCTGGACTTACTCGGCTCGCGGTGTGACATGTCCGCTGACAGAAGGAGTCAGGAAACGACTGCTTCGCTATCAGTTGGAGCAGAAATTCCTCCCTTCCCTTCGCGCTATCACCCCTTCCACGACCACCATAGAGAATAGCCAGGAGAGATTGGCAACATACGAAAATTTCTGAGAAAGAATAGACCGCAGCTTCTAATCTGACAACTGGGACGTGGAACGATCAGCTCTACAAGGTTGTATTTCGAAAAAAGAAATTAATTTCTTCCCTAATGCCGTATCTACAAGCCCATTTACCAGTACGCAGCGTGCAACGGTATACCAGCAGTTTTCGAATATCTCGCGGATGTTGGAGTTCAGAATTAGAAGTTTTAGAAATTCGCGTAATGAGAAATGACGGTAGCAGCACTAGAAGCAGTTTAGATTGATTGCCTCTCACTCATTTCTCAGATGAAATAGATTCATAAATAATCATAAAGTTGAAATTATCACAAGTGTACGTACGATACTAACATACTGCATACAATAATAACGCAATTTTATGGAATAACGCACTATACATTAAAACTAATTAAGACAATAAAATACGAAAATAAATTTTTTTTGATACGGGATATAGAAAAATATATATNCGAAATGTGCATTACTATCTCCCGTGAACCCGAGATCCTAATCTTACGAGATAGCTTGATTGTTTGGTTTTCTCCACGTAATTGGAAGTAAGAAGAACGTAAGTAAGCTTTCGTCTTATCTTTGAACCGTTGATTACGTATCAAAGGCGCAAATACGTTTGTTAAACAGGTGTTAAATAGCCTCACATGATGACGAAGTGACATGTTTTATATTTAAAAAGCTTGACATGACCCTTTACAATCAACAATACGTATCCAGGATTGCATTCAATTGAGGTAATCGTGTACACTTAACAGAAGATGAATTAAGAACAAATTTCAACAAATCCAGTGATGTCTGGGGGAATCTCATACTTAAAATATAAACTTACAAAAAACGGAAAACATCCGTAATATATCATTGACAACGAATATAAGATATTATGGAGACGATTTATCGAAAGAAGAAACACAATTTTACAAAAGACCCGTGTGATTTATCAAAGTTTTCACGATTTCGAATAAAAAATTCCATGATAAGAACGAACTCCAAATATTTTTTTCTTTTAATATATATCCCGATTTCGCGCGACTAATATACCTAGTTGAAATTCCCAAAAGAAAAGGATTAGCAAACCATAAGAGTGGACATTCTTAAGGAAGTGTTTCCTGGTCTGAAATCGAACATCAATAAAAGTAATAAAGACCGTTTATTAATTGCATTTTAAAGCATAAATGCCCATTGGGTGATATCGTGACGCCTTATATTTTCACACACCTGTCTCATCTGAAAAAGAGTTGGCTTACTTTTTGAATAGAGCCGAAATGTGTTTCTTATGAGAATTTACTGTCATAGGATAGATACATAAAAGCATTCTCAGAAGAGGTCTAAAGTCGAAGTTTTTGGACTAAAGAGAAATTCGATTCGACTGAAAGAGAGTGAGAAAAAATGAAAATGCGAATAAAAGGAAAGAGATACGAATCAGTAGGCGCACGAAAAAAATGTCGCGGAAAACGTCTCCGAGGTGTATTTTTTCATTTTGCAGGCGCACTGATAAAGCTGATAATATGAACAATGATTTTTTTCGAGGAATTATG
The DNA here is from genome assembly GCA_000376725.2 of Ladona fulva. Taxonomy (NCBI): domain Eukaryota; kingdom Metazoa; phylum Arthropoda; class Insecta; order Odonata; family Libellulidae; genus Ladona; species Ladona fulva. The sequence goes on along the minus strand of KZ308575.1, from coordinate 610,537 downwards.
TACCGAATAACTCAAAAATATCGAATATACGACGTTAATTGTCGAGGCATTTACTAGTGGATTAATAATTAATGTAAAGTGAAATCTATACTCTCGTGGAATTTCAAATTTAAAATAATTACCAAGAAGCTTGAAAATATGGCTACGTCGTTTCCTTTTCTATTTAAGTTTTCTATAACGACGTGAACATTAACTTTCCAGGTTATTTTCAGAAAAATTACCATATATATATCATCATGATCATCAGCCATTTTCAATCCGACGTCAGATGTAGCGCTTTCCCATTCTCTCTATTCTGAACTTCTCGTTGCCATGTTACCACTATGTACTTGATGATATCTCTGTTCCATCGGTCCTATAATATCCAAATTATAATAACTATGTACATCTTTGAGATCCTAATTATATCCTTAGTCGTGAATGCCTGAGTCTGTGAGAGCCGTATTCGCGTAAATTGATGAACCCTCTTCGTCTACCTCTAAAAAAGTTCTTGAAAAGAAAGTGAGATCAACTCGTCTAGTGATTCAGTGAATAGAGCATTTACCCGGAAACTATACAACCTGGTTCCGAGTCTCAGTAGCGTCAATGATTTTCGTTTTCATCATCCTGGGATTTTCCAATAAAATAAATTCTTATAGTCTCCAAGCCTACGCGTCCAAAATTCACTTCTTAACGCCACTTCCTTCTAGTTAACTTATCCCTACCATTATTTCAATCAACAGCTTTTGTAGTCATCTGTCGTTCTCTTTACCTCCCAGCCTACCAGCAAGTAAGCCCACTTCCTCTCAATAACCGTCCCACCCATTTTTTCTTCCACCGTTTTATCTCTTCAATCAAAGCCCTTCCTTCTCCAACACTTCGTTTGTTATCCAATCAACCCGACCTGCCTCATCCAGTACAAGTTACGCCCATACTTCAAAGGACTTCCTTCGCACTTATTGGGGTCCTCTTTTGACACCAGAAAAACCTTTGTTGCTTAGAATGTATATGACAGGTCCATGGGAAAAGATGCATTAAATATTTCGAATCTCTTCCTCTTAATCGCCCCAAGTATTTCATGTGCAACTGATCAAATTCATCATCACATTTCATCACTTCTTTGTGTAATTGAAATTATCATACGTATCGGTATCTCCTTTTATCAATTTCTGACACCAGCACCATCGCTCGCGTCTTCTTTAACGAGACTTTTGTAAATCTCAATCATATCTCCTGTCCGATTTTGCACGCGCCTTTCTGAGAACTTACACTTATAAAGACGTTGGAACGATAGTTTTCGCTAAAGACAAACAAAGCCAGACTGAAGCTTTTCGCAGGAATTATTCGTGA
>KZ308575.1:592226-606024 GCA_000376725.2 Ladona fulva | reverse complement strand
TAAAAATTACAATAAAATTAATTACGCTGTAATGTATTCAGCCCAAAGGCCAAACGGTTTGATCATCAAACATAGGCCAAAGTGGCAAGGTGGGTGGTTTACATGCTAGCTTTCCATCCTGAAGGTTCGATTCCCCGTTAAACGTTTTTTTTGTGGTTAGGAAATGGTTATATGTGTTTGCCAATGATAACAATTATTAAAGTGGATGTCATTTGGATCATCTTCATGTTTCTATTAAAGCAATTTTTATTAATTTTTAATTTCGAATAATTTAATCGACTCCTCCACCTCTGACTACCAAAAGCTCTGGAGTGGGAAAGAGACTTGCTAGGTCAAGTGAGGAGTGAGGTATTTAGCCCTTGTTTTTCTCTATGAGCCAGAATAATACGAGTGGATAACGTTCCTGTAAATGCAGTAAGCGAAACTGCAATGAACTTATGAATAACACCTTAAAGATTTATTTCATTCCTAAAAAAATTCTCCAACTCACTAGAAAGAAATATTACTTTCATCGTTTCCCACACCTTGGTTTTTTGACTGAATCTGGGTAATCTTCACGCGAATAACAGCAAGAGGAGGATGGAACGTAAGATTTCAAGTGCTGCACCAACGTGCCTTAAGAGCTCCTCAAAACGGCCGATTCAAGCCTATTTTATTTCTAGCCATTAAGACACTAAATATCATTGCAGATAAACACGATTTTCTGTATCTGCGAGGACAAAGACTCAAAAACTGTTTTAGAATTCAAAACAAAGTTCCGAAAATTCTTCAAAGAAGTTTGAAATCATAAAAATAGCTACCTTATCGGCTTCATTTGTTAATTTACTCGCTTATTTGAAAAAAAAATGAGAAATTGAAGATAGCTCGGTTATTTTCAAACTAGAGGTATGTATCAAAATTTAAGGGGGTCAAAGACCAAAATCGGCTGTACTCTTATCTATAAAATACCTCTTTATATAAAATCCTCGAAGCTTTGAGGGCAAAAATTGCCAAATCACTGAGGTTTACTCCAATCACCGGGTAGCGAATTTAATTTAAAGTACCAATCGAAATGTGCATTACTATCTCCCGTGAACCCGAGATCCTAATCTTACGAGATAGCTTGATTGTTTGGTTTTCTCCACGTAATTGGAAGTAAGAAGAACGTAAGTAAGCTTTCGTCTTATCTTTGAACCGTTGATTACGTATCAAAGGCGCAAATACGTTTGTTAAACAGGTGTTAAATAGCCTCACATGATGACGAAGTGACATGTTTTATATTTAAAAAGCTTGACATGACCCTTTACAATCAACAATACGTATCCAGGATTGCATTCAATTGAGGTAATCGTGTACACTTAACAGAAGATGAATTAAGAACAAATTTCAACAAATCCAGTGATGTCTGGGGGAATCTCATACTTAAAATATAAACTTACAAAAAACGGAAAACATCCGTAATATATCATTGACAACGAATATAAGATATCATTGATTTTATAATTTTAAAAGTGATGCAAGATGAAATTACAGTGTAAACTGAGTTCAGCAAATAATATTCTCGCATTTGTCAAAGAAAATACATAAATATCACTTATATAAGATGGAACAAAGAAAACTTTATGATATCCTTAGTTAATATAGGATATTACAAAGGTGTCTTTATCTCTTCAGAATCTTTTCCCCGAAGTCCGGTCAAACAAGATAGAATATGATCAGTTGTATGGCTTATATGCTATTAGTAAACATGTAGCTCTTACTGTATTTCATAAGAATTAAGAAATGAATTACGAAAATATAAAAACATTCAATGTGGAAGAACGACTCGCCCGGGCGGTCGTAGCAGGAAGAACGTTGAAAGGGACAGATCGTATTCAGATGGATGACGTAATATTGCTGTTTGAAAGGTGAAAAGAAAGGGAATGGTCGGGAAAACACACGGGAAATGGAACTAGGGGACCTTGTTTCGGGAACATTTGGGGCACCACTCCGGAAATTATTTTTCGTCACATTGCTTTGTTTTTAACGTCACAAGAAAGAAAGAAAGAAGAAACTGACAAAATCAAGCGTCAATGGAGAAATTCTATCAATTTAGGGTTTAGTTTAATAACTACTTAACCATAGTAATTTAAAAAACGATTTTGATCGATTATTACTCCGACTACTGCTTGTCGCAATGTAAAAATATTAAAAAATACTCCAATTAAGAAACTTAAATTTTGTATTTACCTTTGCCTCGCCTTAATATAGAACTTAATAATAATTATTATTAACTTAATAAACAATAACATAACAAATATTAATTAATAATTAAATNATAATAATTATTAATAAAATATAACAAACAAAATAAATAAACAAAATAATTAAACTGAATAAAATACATTATTTAATAAAAACAATAAAAATAAAAATGATTTATAACAATTTTAATAATTTATAACATAATAATAATTGTTATTAAGTAAATTTACGTGCATCTGAGACGATACCCTTTCTTTGGAACTTCAAAAGAAAATTAAGTTTATTTCGACCAACAACAGCGATTGAAACAAAAGTAAGACAGAGTCGACCTGGGTTCGAGTCCCAGTCATTTAGCTATTTTTCTCAATTGTTATTCCTAGAGATTTAGCCGCAAAACTTCAATGTGCAAAGTTAACACCTTTACCTCAATCCTTAAAAGTAAGACACTTTATAACTCAGCTTATCGTCGTTTATTGTGTACTATTAATCTAATAATAAAAACTGCGCTCTAAAAGTAAATATCTAGATTATGTTGTTCAAATCAAGTCTAGCATTTTGCTTGTGTTTGTAAGACGATCTTATTCGAATCTCAGTGAAGGAAGAAAAACTTACATTCTTCTGAATATGACAGTCTTAAGTAGAAATGGAATGTATAATAGAACCAAAATATTTCTTGAACTTTTACCTAATAATATAAAAGCCAGCCACGTAAAAATATTTCGCTACAATGACTACAATGACTCAAAAATCGAAGCGAGTGTAAACAGGGTCCCTGAAATATTCCCATAGATAGTAACTAATCCAATAATATTTGTGGATACTGTCATCAAAAAGCGAAATAAATCTTACATTCTACATCTGTATTTGTCATTAATAACTATCACTGAAATATAGAGTAATCAAATAAAATGAGAAAACTTATTACAGGATTAATAGAAAATGATATCAGCTGTAATGTGTGCTCTATGATAAGAACAATTCATATTATTTGAGGAAATAAATGGCAATAATCTTACTAATGCAAACGCAAAGTGTTCTTGGAGAACAAGACGTAATCGAGACAAGATTTAGACGACGAGAAGTCTAATTTGAGACTGCAGGGTCCCTTACCCTTAGACCTTATTAAGGTAGGGTGATATACGAAGAAAACTGCTCATAAATATCAGCTGGATTCTTCCCTCTCCAGTCTCAGATGCATTCGTGTCCGATATCAGTGCTCAGAGGATCTTAAATCGATTTTCCTTCCGTGTAACTAAACACCGAGGCTCAAAGAATGCAACATACACCGTAACGCAATGTGATTTATACCATGTCCTACAACTTAAGCATCGTGGCCAATTACTTGATTAATAAGCCGAATGATAATGAAGTGATGCACGCTTTGACGTGTATCCCTTGACGTATGGCAGGGGGTGTATTAATACCTTACCTAATCTATCCTATATGGTACTTCCCAATATGGTGTCGTCTTGAAACCCATCGGATAGATTTAGATTTGTAAGTCGCCGCAAGCAGTCGGTGGCGTATGGCAGTGGGTGAATTATTACCTTACCTAATCAATGAGCTTCTCTGCTCCTATGGTTCCTGGAGGAGATTCTGTAACGTAATTTGAGTAGATAGCTCCTAAATGACCCTGGCTTCGATGCTAGGACATTTTAAATTTCGTCTATTTGATTTACACGGGGGGCTTTTTAATAATAATTTTGGGTCACCTTTCGAGAGGCCAGATAGCTGTAATTGTGCATGTGAATACCATTCGTGACTATATCTCGTACTCAAGGTTTACCATTTCCATATTGGTCCATAGTTCGATTCCAGGACAGGTTAAATATTCCTCCATATAAATTGTACAGGAAACTCGAATCATATTTTTAGATACTTCCCGATATGATATGTATCGCCTTGAAACCTAAGGGATAGTTAATGGAGGAGCTATTGAATCGTAATTCGGAACGGACAACTATCATAACGATCCTGGGTTCGATGCTAGGACGTTTCAAATTTCGCCCATTCAAAATACATGGGTCAAATTTTTAATATATCTCTATCCTGGATTTCCCGCAGAGCTAATTAGATATAACTTGCCTATTTGTGACTGTGTGACTATTTTATATAGTCTACTTCCCAATTGTTACGTGATTCAATGCTAGGGCGCGTAAACGTCGGGACTCGATTTAGGCACTTCCGGAAATGACGTGAAACCTTTGCAAAACGAGAGCTGGAAAAACCTTTTATCATACAGCTTGCAGTATGCAAGCAACTTTTACTCGTGTAGAAATACAACAAAGAAATTCATTTACATTCGTGGCAATACTTGCATTTAATGAAGCAAATCATACTCCAACAATTATGCTGAAATGCTATTTTTATTAATTTTAATTTCGTTTCTTATTTATTTCTTCAAATGAGATTAAGTTATCCCTCATCCATTCTTGCTGAGATTTCCGCTGTTTTCTAGTTTCGAATTTTGTTAAAAGTATCAAACTAATACCACATCGAGCAGTGTTGATAATATTCATAGTACTGAATATATTTTTATATAATTTTCTATTATTTCTCAAAATTTTCATAATGATATTTTCCATTGATTTCCGTGTGTTATGTAATTTCGTTTGCATGATAATGAAAACATACAGTGGCATCTTTCTTTACGACGGCAATCCGTTCCAACATTGTAGTCGTTTTCCAAGGCGCGATTTTCCATAACCATACTGCATGTTGCATATGCAGATAAAATTCATCAAAATATGGTAAATATAATTTATTCAATTATACTTACAAGAAAAAGTCATCATTAATAAAATGTCACAGTCATTCGTAGAAAACTTTTTATCTCATATTTCCAATCATTTACTACTGTTATCTCGTTTATTATGATATACCTGAGACATTAAATACTAGAGTTCAACGCTTAGTGAATTCTCGTGTTAGATTTATATTCCTTGTTAGGAAAACCGAACTTACTAGCCCATATTTAAGTGAATTAGGTTGGCTGAGGACTCATTTAAGACGAAAATACTTTTTGGAGGCATTCATTTACTCTACGCTCAAAAACGAAAGACCATGCTATTTACTTGATAAATTTAAATTTAGACCTTCACTCAGCTACCGCCTGAAAAAAGGGACTCCTGATGATTAATTTTACTATCCGTCTCACAAAACTACCGAATTCCAAAGATCTGTTATTGTTTCTGCCATTAATATTTGGAATTCCCTACCAAACAGTATAAGAAATGCACGGAGTTTATACCAATTTAAATATTTATGTCATGCGTATCTTCGGACACTAACACAATTTTATATTGCGATTTAAAATTGTATTGCATATTATATGATTATACATTGTATATATTGTATTTTGTTATTACATTTTATCATATAATTATTTTTTTTCATTGCAACAATAATATTTGTTTGATACGTTTTTGATTTTGTCCTTAGGTGGCTTTCTGCCACAGTGCATTAATATATATTATTATTATTATTACTATTAGTCATAGAAGAAGTTTTCAACTGAAAATCTTCACCAGAAGGCGTCGTAAACCCAAGACTGCGGTACCTAGGTACCACATTAAAAAAAAGGTTAAAAATAACCTTAGCCTAGGAGGGCCAAATACTCTAGGGTCAGCCCTGCTCTTGTTTATGAGTTAGCGCAGTAGAAGCAGATTAAAAGCCACGCTCTTTCGTTTGCAGTCGCTTAGCCCTGTCTTGCTTCATCACATCATACGGGGGAAGCGAGTTAGAAAGTAATCGATGGGTGATGCTTAGGGAGGCGCCTGGAGGCCTGCCTCGGAGAGGGACTCGGAGATGACGAGAGAGATCATTGGAGCAATTGAAAGCTTGGCCTTGCTGAAAGCGAGAAAAGATCAATGAAGAGGATCCAATTTTCAAAGAGGTATTTAGGCGGAAAATGGATCATTAAATTTCATGGAAAACACGTCGCCAACCAGGAACATCCCAGATTCTTGCTTGGGTTATCCGAGGGGCGGATTCACCGATGTCTTCACACGCTAGACTGAGCATCAAATAATACGTGATTAAACGCTACTGTTACGAACATCCGGTATGGAATTCGCGATATACATGACTTAATTTACTCGATATATTTTTCTAATTATTTTGAATAATTTAATCGTATGCTATAATAGGACGACACTACTGAAGAAAATGAATTCGAAATATTGGAATATTGCTTATACCATATCCCATTGATTGTATCAATTTGTTTAATGTGATTAAAAATATACAACATTTAAGTCTTAGAATTTTCTTCTATTATGAGTAGGGTTACCGTATATTGAAGGCAACAAACCTGGACGTTTTAAATTTTGAGGACAGTTAAACCGGAACAAATCCGGGACGTTTTTTTAAAACTTTGCTTTTGCCATATTCCTATGACTTTTCAGACAATATCAGCGATTTTATATATTTTTAGTTTTTAAATACGTTTTCCTTTCTAACCTTGAATATCGTCGAGTATACTTTATCGGATTTTTAATCCAAATCGGGACAATATGGATCACGGACCGGGACCATACCTCTAAACCGGGACAGTCCCGGACAAAACGGATCGTATGGTAAGCCTACTTATGAGGCTTGTCCGGGAATCGGACTATTCCGAATATTAATTCTGGTCTCTCCAAGATAATCCAAAGATCAAAGGTCTTAACGCGTTCGCTGCCCAAGAAATTTAAAGTCCACCCCAGAAGACCTTATATATTATGACTACTTTATATCGCATAAAGAACCTAGTTTAATACGTAGTCACTAAGGTTTAATTGTTGAATATATTACAAAAAAAACAACATGGCCATCATCCAAAATGTGAAAAGATTAACAACATTGAGTAAATATGATAATTTTACTTTAAATTGCGAAATTTAGCGAAGTTTATATTAATAAATATATGTCGTTTACATATTTTTTCAAACTAAAATTATCAAAATTAAGAACTAATTCTAATCTTAGTTTATAATGTAATTTAACATGCGTAAATCATATGTCACTGTTCTACATTTTGCATCTACACATACATAAGGATTATGTTTGGCACGTTCTAGAAAAAAGTAATCATTTACTGCGAAACAGCTGATATTGCTAAATATGCTGTACACTATACTAAATTGTAAAGAACATGAACTAGGATTTTCGTCAAACCGATATAATGATTTTGCCTACTTCTTCCAAGACATGGTCTACGTTCATTCTCAATATAATTTACGTTCTCAGAGGGAGCTTCTGAGGAAACTATATTCTAAACGCCATCTTAACAATCTAAATACATTACGACAAAGGAATGACTGTTCGAGACATGCGTGTCCTTATTGATTGTCGAAACTTAATGGAGGAAATGGATCTTCTTTAAAGGATGCCTCTCTTGAGAAGATAAACGGTCGCTCTCGAGTTTTTCCAGATAATAATGGATGCCATCCTATTTACACTCGGACGCCCCTAAAATCTGCGAGAGATGAAAAATCTTTCCACTTCGATAGTAAAAATCTCGTCGGAACTTCAGAAGGAAGACTTATTCAAACAGAGCAAATCAAACTCGTTTGTGGAAGCGTTAAGACTCATCCCCTAAGTTCCCACGGGAAGAAATGGATCTCAATTTTCGTATTTATGGGAGCGAAACCAATGCTTTTAATTTTGATGTGAAATTTTTTATACAAACCCCAGCTTTCGAAGTATGAATCCATATACGATCATAAAAATATCCCTATCTAATAAGTATCTACTGATCTGAGGATTTATTCCATGAATAACGGAGTGAAGAACCCCATAAAACATTCTAAAACGTTAATATGAAACACTAATTATGAAAATGATACACAATTATTACAGCGCCTCGAAATTTAAGTACTTTGAGGTGACAAAGGGTTTAGAATCTCTCGACTAAATTTCTTCGCATATTGGTAGCAGTTGCGATAAAATGAGAATTGCGTCAAATAAAATCAGAGGAAAAAATGAATTCCTCTTCCTCTAAAGTTTTATGGAAAACCAGTTTCGGAAACCTATGAAGAGATTGCAATGAATTTGCTCCATATGTTCTCAATATTGATGGAGTTTCGCAGTTGGACCCCCAGTCCGTAGGTTTCCTAGGATCTCCACATCGATGATAATGGATTTTTCGTTGAAAGCGAGATCTGAGTGAAACCCTAGATTGACATCAAGATAAATCAAGGAAGATTCGTCCCTAAGGAAAGGAACGCAGCTGTCGATGAACAATCATGAGCCAAGTACGTCATTCGTCATCAGTTATATTATTCAGCGGCGAGAAAAAAATTTTCTCGCTCGAGATGTTAGTTCACGGAGAATTTTCGAATCTAACCTTCGGAACGACTTACATTGACACTGCTGCATCAACTTGGCCTAGATTCTGGAGCAACAATTTATCGATTCGTAGCGTTTGGTCCGGGGCACAGTTTCCCGGAAGATTGTTAAAGAAGCTAATAAAGAACAATATTTCGTAATCGTAGAAAAATTGAGCAAGTTTGTTAATAAATGCCAATCGTCAAAGTAATTTAATCTACACAGTGGAAACTGTGTATTCAACGGAAACTTGTCCTTAACGAAAAACGTTCTTTTTCCTGAACAGAGTTATTAGAATTTCTAAATGCGTGATTCAATCCTACACATGGCAGAAACCTATCTATTGCGGATTACTTTCGGAACTATGCGAGTCTGCTAAAGACAGGTTTTACTGCAATGTGTGACCCCAAAATCATCTCGTAGTCCAATAAATATACCACCCAAATTAATGTCTCTCATATTTCAATTCAAACTTTCGGAAACCTTCGATTATTATCTAAATACTATCTTAAAGTTATCATCTCCAACGCTTTTGAAACAATGAAAAGTCGACATTGAAAATATGACATTGAAATTTTTTTAAGAGTTAAAATTCCGCTTTATTGTAGATCGAATAGACCCGTAACATCCGCATCAAATCAGCATGACCTGATTCTATATCCTGCAACATCGACGTCTTGCCAAGAAGGTAGCCACCGCCACCTTTTCGGAAATGGTCATCGGAATGAGCTATTTCGTCTATTTTCGTGGCCTATAAATTTCATTCCTTCCATAAATGTGCCGTCAGTGTGTCAAACAGTGAAATTGGGACACTTTGATAATGAAATAATCTAATAATACAATATACTATCGATACGGGTGGGGTGAGTTACCAGGTAACGAAGGAATGGGCTTTGAATAGAGAATATTAGGGTACATGGACCTACCGAAAGGTAGAACACTTAAGCTAACACAAGCTACAATTTTAGATGAAAGTAAGCGGCAATTTAAGAACCAAATGTTTATCAAAGCACGTTACAAAGGGCTACACCTTTTCTTACGAAAATTTCCCCAATTAGAGCAATTTTGGTTTGATTAATTTATTAACTGCATTCCAATTCACTCAAAAATGTTTGAAAAAGTCTCCAACAGAATTAAAGCTTTCAAACATTACAGGAAGAATACACAGAACTATATAGTACAGGGAAACAGAAGTTCCAAAATGTTCGTATATAACAGCGGCGTCTTACGTCGCCTTACTTCGAGGAAAGAAATCACGGATAACAATAATAATTTAAGAACATTGAAATACAAGTTATATTGGGATAGAGAAATCATGACAGACATCATCAATAAAGCCAATGGACCGGATATAAAATTTTCATTGATAACATTAATCAAGAAGGATAAATAGTAGACAGAGTTAACTCTCAACTGCAATCTTCAGGCACTTATTCCGGAAAAATAGCCAAGAACACAGAGTTAGCAATCGAGATAAAGAAACTATAGAAGTTAAAGATGTAAGCATCATACCCAAAGTAATATCCACAACAGGAGTAGTACCAAAACAGTGGCAACCAACATGGAAATATTAAAAGTTGAAGTTAATATAAATATTTAATTCAAAAGTCTGCAATTCTGGATACCTGCCAGGGACGGAAATGCCGGCATTTGATTTCATTTTTTTGCTACACCGATTTTACGATTTTATTATTTCATTTCTAACTGTGTTTTCGCGGTTTTTTTCGCTCCCCTTCTTATGTGAGCGTTTTCCCGCACCGTGGGTTTTTCTCTGAAAGCCTTCAGCCGAAGAGTTTTTTCCCCGCAACCCTATCCTTTGCTTTTTAATGTATTTTTTTATATAATTTTTAATCACTGAAATTNTTTGGCATTCCTTTACGAATATAGCCTTAACACTGAAATTCTATGTAAATGTATGACTGCAGAGGCTAGTTGTAAGAGAGGCCCACATGGGCCTAACCTCGCCGAATAAAGTGTTTTATAATAATAATAATAATTAGATTATTTTTAAGCGAAAAGCATTGGATGGCAGTAGACATTGGTCTATTCCCATCTCATGATGCCGTCAATTAGTGGCGAGAACGAAAATAACATAATAATATTTATAACTTTAAAGGAAACAAGAAGATGATGCCAAATACTTCGATTTTAATGATAATCATCAATAACTCACTCAATCACTCGTTTACATCAGTAATCTATGGGATGCATTGATTTGGATAGAAGTTGCAGTCGATGTAGGTAGGCTTTCTAAAATTAAACCTCAAATTTAGACCCTCTCATCAGTTTCTTAGCCTTAAAGGTCAGAAGACGTCGATTTCGTTCAATTAATGGCAACACATTGTACTGTTACCGGAAACCCCTATATATGAACAATGTCCACAGCTCGTGTTTCTCCAAGATAATATCCATCGAGTCCAATTAAGAAAAGTTTGATTCATCCCTTCCTTAACGGAAGCCGTCTCGAAGACACCTTATACTCCATTAATCGAAGTAGTTCGTTGAGCGACGGGAAATAAAAGGTCTCCCGGGGATTCAAGGACGCCCTTAGTGATTTCCCAGGAGGGGCCAAAATGCCGAGTCCGTTGGTCCACTTCCTAATTAAAAACGAAAGAACGAAGCCTTTAAAAACCCTACGCAAATAGGTCCCCTACACGAGGATGACTAGGGTTGGAGCAGATTCGAAACTAGGATTTCATCAAAACGAAAAAGACGAAATCAGGCACGAAAAGGGGAATTGACAAAAATGTATATTTAATCTTCATCACAAATCCTATACATCCCATACATCCTACGCATATTATTTTATTATAAAAATTTAAAACTCCTCATAGGAAGGAGTAACCAATCTAAACTCATAGTTTTATTCAGGGGCGTAGCCAAGATTTCAGAGGGGGTTTAGAGCCATGGAGTAAACACTAAATTGCCTAAAAATTCAGGGGCAGGAATACTTCCACCTAAAATTTAACGAAAATGGAAACTGAATTATTTTAACATGTAACCCTGCGAATCTCCAGCGGTGTTTGTATGGCATAAATGCGAGAGGCCATCCTCTATCGTTTATTGTTGACTCCGTTCTCGTAGGGGGGAGGGGAGGTTGAATCCTCTAAACCAAGCCTCTAAGCCTCTGGTTTTATCAATACAAATAGCGACAAAAACCTCATATTAAAAAACCATCCATTATTTTCAGAGCAGAGCGTCCTTCTACCAAAGGGGGCGCGGGTGCAAATTTATCCGCTTCTGCAGGCCATGCGATAAGCAATAGCTATAATAGTATAGTATAACACTATATAATATACCATAATATAATAGTATATATAGTAAAGATGATATTCAGCAGAACAGCATTTCATACAAATATATTGCTTTCCCTCTGCAGACTAACAAGGTAAGCTTTTCAAAATGGGGTCATCAGGAACGGCCACGATCATATGCAGAGCCGCATTCCTGACGGACCCTGTTTCAGAGTTATTATTTATGAATAAACAAAATATCACATTTAGCGAAGACAGGGTCATTAAAGCGTTCTGAAACTTTACCGCAAAGACAAATTTGACCGAAAATAAGAGTTAATGAAGACACCCTATTGAAAGAGTGTATATTAACTAGATATGGCTACTTCGAGCATATCTTCTAAGACATCAAATAGGAAGAAACAATATTCTCGGCTGAAACCTCCTTCATAGTTATGCCAGAATTCTTTCAACTATAAAAAAGAATCCACTGACGCAAACACTTACGCGTTTACGCCATAGATATTTCGTTGATACTTCTCGTTAGAAATAAACCGTATAAATATGGGAGCGTACTGCAAACATTTTAAACAATTTATAACAATCTTTTTTACGTAAGTGCTCTATTATACCTTTAGGTAGGTCCATGTGCCCTAGTATTCCCTATTCATAGCCTTTTCTTTCGTTATCTGGTAACTTACCCCATCCTTTATGTCATCTAACATCTTTTGCCTCTGCCTTCCCCTCTGTCATTTCCCTTGTATTCTACCCTCAATTACATTCTTCAGCAATCCCTCTCCTCTCAATATTTGACCTACTCATTTCTTCTGTCGGTGCTTAATTACTTCAATTAAAACCCTTTCCTCCCCAACCATTCCTAGCATTTCCGTTTGTTTTTCTATCCACCCAGCTCACCTTTTCCATTCTACGCCACACTCACATCTCAAATGCCTCCAATCTTTTAATGTCCTCTTTTCGTAAGGTCCACGTTTCACACCTATACAGCAAAGCACTCCATATCAAGGATTTTACCAATCTTTTCCTGATTCCTTTACTTACTTAAGTGCTCTACCTATCACTTAAGCTTAAAATTGGCAAAAGAAACGTGACAAATAAATTTAAGCTTATCCAAGTCAATTTTAAAAGTAAATTCAACACATTCAGTGTTCAGATCACACACATCAGTCGATGAATATTTGATTCCAGAAAAACACTTCCGACGAGTATTGGAATTACGGAGAGAGCTCATCTTCAAAGGACGAAAAAGTAAGAGTTTCCAATTAGTTATACAAACAGATCAAAGACCGTAGAGAAAGAAACATCTTCAAACCGCGTAGAGGATCAAATACTCGTTAGGGGGGATTTCTAAAAATATTTTGCGAATCCATGCAAACCTGTGCGAAAATTTGCATACATAAACCGGAAAAGAATCAAAGGAAAAGATACATTTTTTCGGTTAGAAAAATCAGTAGTTACTGAAAACCAGAAAGATCACCACTCACACTCGAGTGCATTTTTACTTCTAGCACTTCGATATAAATTGGAACATTTTAAATTATCTCTTATTAATTTACGCCACATACGAAATTAACGTATTAATTTTCTATTAACTAACAGTCGGAAAAATAAGGGTAAGACTTTCATGAAATAAAGAAAGAAAGGAAAATTTTATTTCCCCACCGTAAGGTTTAATAGACGACAAGTTTAAGCAATAGATGAAGTGATTACATTTTAAATTGTAACAAATATTTTATTATCGATTCGTACCGAATTTTACTACAGCATGACCGCGTCCGCCAATCCATGAGTAATTCACATTGAATTTTTCCTCATACAAAAGAAACAATACCAATTCGCGTAATTTTTGTTATTTATTATAAAATATTTTTAAGTAAATCAAAGAAATTTTGCCTGGACTTGACTGAAAATGAAACTCTATAACGTATAAACTTCGACCAAGTGTCTATATAAAAATTACCCAAAACCAAATACTGTATATATAACAAATAATAATAGGTGAAAAAGAGGTGGGT
>KZ308575.1:499046-590421 GCA_000376725.2 Ladona fulva | reverse complement strand
ATTATAAGTTATTAAATTAAAACTTCTATATTAGAGCTAGATTGGTCCGCGTGGTAAATTTAACGTTAAAAAAGTCGAAAAGGTGCGACGAAAAGCTGCTGGATATGTATTACGGAGACATAGGAAAGAAGATAGTGTAACGGAAATGTTAGAAATTTTTGGTTGGGAATCATTAGAATAATGGCGGAGGGTAAATCGACTGGTAAGCATTTTTCAGGTAAGAAAGGGTGGCGAGGCTTGAAATGAGTTGAGATACATAATAGAAGAACCGTTTCACATTGCTGGAGGGGACCATAAGCAGAAGTTAAAGCTGAGAAAACTACGAACAGATTTAGGTAAGTGCTCATTCATAAACAGAGGAATTAAAAAGTGGAATAGTTCGCCTGATGAGGTCTTAATACCCTCACCTAAGAATAAAAAGGAAAGGGACCAATTAAGATTGTGTGAATATGTTATTTAAATTTAATCTCAACGTAATTTAAAGGGTGTGACATGTAGTAGCTATTATCTATTGCGTATTGTTTTTATTTTGAAATTACGTGTGTATCAAGTGATTAAGCTGCCACCAGACTTGTGTCTAAGCGTGACTGATATTTGTAAATACATAAATAAATAAATACAGAAATATCTCTTCTCCTCTTTAATACACGGTCTGCAAACTACCACTAAAAATTTGTATCGATGTATATTTATTAAAGGAAGTTTACCTTGGAAAATATCATACAAAATATTGCTCTCCTATTCTTCAATAGTTTGCTCAATGAGTGTGAACTTGCTTATCGAAGCAAGGGTTCTCAAGGGGTACCCGCATCCCTAAGGTAAGGATTTCCAACCTTGGGTACCCGTACCCTTAAGGTAGGGTTTCCCAACCTTTTCGGTTACCCAGGGTTTACAGGGTATTCGGTGAGTTATCCCTCACCCCCTATTTACCATAATGAGAAATAAGTTTTTAAAATTTGTCACAACACCAGTGTAGAATAGCATGGTAACTATTGCTAAAGAGTACCAACATGGATTGGTTTGGAAATATACCAGCAAACAACAATTTTTGGAATACTTTAATTGCATAATCATTCAAATACTGTTCACTGTACCGTTCACGCTTCGCATATCCCCAAGGGGTACGGGTTGGACACCCCTGCATTAAGGGATACGGGGTACGGTAACCTATGGGTAGGGTAAGAGGATTGGATTATATATTTACTATGTGAAGAATCTAACTGAATTATATCAAAAATATTTTCAGCAGCAGTATTCTGGTCTAATCCATGTCATCTATTTCGTATTTAACGATAAATGACGAGAGCAATTTCTTCATACGCGATAGATAAATCATAATTATAACTTTTAATTAATAAGGGATGTTCTAGCTTGGCAAACAGACGAATAGAGATATTAACATACTTGATTTAAATAAATGATTCATAAATTATTCAGAATGTTGATGTTAAGGATTGGGGCAAGGAAAGTAAAAACATTTCCAATATGTTAAAACTTCCCAACTTTCCTACTTTGAATTTTAAAGAATAAACAGGAGTGTGCGAGATTTCCATTTCAGTGGCGCGTATTAGAGCCTGTATAGACCTATCTATCTTGCCACGTACTCAAATATCGTCAATTCCGCAAGAATTTTTGGATTATTTATTTTATTTTATATACGGTGAGTACGATAAATAATTTTTAAGATAAATTCACATTGATGTTTGTGTTTTGTCACAACAGCTCATCCAAGTGTAAATGGAGGATTGCATGAAATTTTAGGAAAGAATGCGAAACTGTATTTTAGGGCAGGGGTAGGCAACCTTTTTCTAACTGTGTGCCGACTTAAGGTTTCAAATCATTCAATTAGAGTGCCAAAAACATACGCATTTTTGCACGAATCAAGGTCAATATACTTGTTCTGCAAATTTTATACACTAATATATAGTGATATACAGTAATACGTAAAGTTGTCAACCACATTAAAAGAAATGGTGTTCTTTAAAAGATTTTTTTAATTGAATTAAATTGACATGTTTTAAATCATCAAACATCTAGTTTTAACCATCACATATAACAAACGATACGACTTTGTCGTATGATGGATCCTTGGAAAAGAATAAAATGGAAGTTAATCGCAAATTTTCTGGAGCCAGTACGCTATATTATTCATGTAAAGCCTGAACCAGGGATAGATAACCTTTTTTCTTCGGAAGGCCTCTTTTACCGCTCGGCTGCGTAAGTTAGGCAACATACGGACACTCTTGACCAGCGTGTTGCCCATATTCAAATAGTTTAACGATATGTACGAGAAAATGAATTCATTAGAAGAAAGAGAATATCTTCCATTTTTTTCACTTGGCGGCATTAGCAAGACTGGGAAAAATTATTTAAATGCTGGGGTTTGTTTCAGAATGTGACTAAAAGGCCGTAATGGACGTCCGAAAAGGTCACGTTTGGCCTGAAGACCGCAGGTTCCCCACCTCTGGCCTAAACTGTCATTTTGGTTAGTTCTCGAATTTAGCTGTGACATTAATTTCGCTGTGGCAGAGGTGGATTTAAGCTATCAGAGGCCCTAGGCGTAAAGATCAGATTGAGTTCCATATAGGAATTACGAGTAAAAATTCGATTTTTTTCGTAAAATACACAAATACACATCCCATAGTAATCTCAGTTGCTTCGCAACGGCAAGAATAAATAACAATTTTGAATTACAAGACATATGCCTGGTATTTTAATGTATACTTAGCATGGGCTTAATAATATAAATACTGCTCTCCTAAGGGCCTGATATTACAATTATTTGTTTGAATTACAGTGAAGATCGTGATTTACCTCCTACATATATGATGAATTACCATTGATATTAACAATAATCTTCACTTTAACTCTGACAAACCATTTTAATATCGGCACATATAGTGAACATTAGTTAGTCTATTTTAAATATACATTATAATACCGGGCCATAGTTTTTCTATAAATTACAACGACTGTTGGATAGAATTCACCTTATATTGTGACACAAACAATATAATATTCAATAAACATACAACGAAGACTTACTTAACAAATATAAAATTATTTCTTGAAGGGAAATACCGGAAGAAATTTGTTATAGAGAATTTATTAGCACAGTCTAATTGGGGCCCCCGTATGGACTAGGCCCTCAGCCAGCGCCTATTGCGCCCAATAATAAATCCGTCTCTGCGCTATGGTAATATTTACACGAAAATGAATTACGATCATGATTCAAAACGATAGTACGACTTAATCACGTGACGCTTTCTTCGAGCAATTCTCCCGAGTCGAGATACATGCAGCTTTCCGAGAAAAAATCTCCTATCATCTTAACTACGTTATCTAATCGCTATGGATGAATCAGACAAGAGATACCGAACAAAGAAGGTGTTTGCTGATCTATTTATGGAAGGAAGCATTTGGAGGCCATGACCACGTCCTAGCGGAATAACCAGGGCACGAGTATCCGACGCCCTGAAAGCAAAGAAGATTTGAGCCCCAAACACGTCATAGATGCCTATGACAAAATTCTGGTGCCCCCAAGTGTTAGCACTCTTCGTCAACCGCCTACCTTCGCCTTATGATATAGCCGACATCAAGTGTGACGTGGGAAAACACTAGAAACATAATGCAGGGGACAGGAAGTAAGTCATCACAGTAAAGGCAGCGACCCTTGTCTCCCTCTGTTAAAATTGAGCTTAAAATTTCCATACACGATTTAAATTCTTTCTCAAAATTGACGAATATGATATTTGATTAAAAAATTACAACTTTTCAGGTTAACAGCCGCGTAGTAAAAATCACGTGGTCGAAAATCGATTCCGTAAATACTTTTTTGAACGAACGTAACAAAAATTTTGGACTATTCGTGCGTTCCTTTCATATCACACACTCTCACTTCCAATCTTACCCAGCATTCAACCGAGATCAATCGATTAATATTCGCATTAAAGAATTAATTCAAAGTAATTTGAAATATGTAATTTATGTTTATTATCCATTAATCCATCATTTATGATCTTTAATTGATCAATATTTTTGTCAATGCTATTTCTTAATGAAAACGACCCTAACATAATTTCATTATGAAAACTAATTAGCAGGTATTTGCAATTTATTCCCAATAAATTAAACATCGTTCTTGTCGAGAAAAAGTAGGCGGTGTGGTTAGCATGCTAGCCTTCGAAAGACAAGCTCCCGGGTTCGGAACCCGGGTTTCCCAGGCAAACCGAAATTTTCTTGGTCGGGAATGAATGGATTTTCGTCCATTGTTGGGTCCTTCGCTATAATTGTCCTACGTCTGAATGCTTATTGCGGCTTTAATAAATAAATAAATTTCCCTTATTTCAGCTCGAGTTGATATAAAACTCTAATAAGAATAGCAGTATCCAAAGGAAATTACAACGTAACTATTGACAAAAGGGGGATAAAGGGATCAGAGAGAGGTTGGTAAAAATCCTAAGCTTTGGGAAGCTTAACTGTATGGGTGTGAAACATGGAACTTCAAAAATCCAATGATTTCGAAATGCAGGTAGGCGTAGAACGCAAAAAGTAAGTTTGGCTAATAGAAAAATGGACGCAGAACTGCCATAGATTGGGAGGGGAGAGAAGTTTTAACTGAAGTAAAGCGACGGCAGAAAAAATGGGTGGGTCAAGTATTGAAAGGAGAAGGATGGTTGTGAAAAAGGTAATTAAAGGTAGGATGAAAGGAAAAAACAGAGGATGAAAGGTGTCGGGTGTTATAAAGGGTGAGATAAGTAAAGAAAAATTAAAGGAAGGGGCATTAAGTGGGGTTCAGTGCACACGAATCTACCAAGAGGTACAGTAGTCGGTTGATAAAACTGATAATATGTTACCTTCCTCAAATGAATGTGATTATAAGTCAGTTTTCCTTGTAGTAGTAGACATTCAGAATGAGAATACTTTTTATATTTTTGATAAAGCAGAAATTATTGCAAAATTTATTTTTGGTGGCGTAGTGGTTAGGGTGTTACTCTTGCAATGCCGGGGTCCCGGGTTCAAATCATGGTTAGGGAATGGTTGTTTGTGATCGTAGCTTGTAAAGTAACTAAGTAATTGTAATAGTGGTCTCTTAAGACTACAATTCGCCTAATAAAATCATCATTATTATTTAGAGCGTAATATTTTTATAATAGCATTAAACTAATTTTCTCACTTCATTAAATGAATACCTAACAAAACGATGTTACTCTGAAGGGTATACTCTACATTCTTTTTCATTCAGAGCTCATTTTCTCATCGGTAGGTAATGGTCCAATGATCCTGGAAAAGATAAATCTTACATTTCTCTTTCATCGAGACAATAAAGGTTCACAGTGAATTCGTTCTCTGTGAACTATCAGTAGGTACTTGTAGTAGTAGTATAGTTAAAAGTGTTTCGACAGCTAAGGTCATTTCGCACGAGGGCCCCCACCGGGAATCGAACCCGGGACCGCTTTCACTGAAGTCGAACGTGTTGCCCACTTGGCTATGCGGGAGCCCTCTATCATTACTTAAGAATTCAATCCGACTTTAGTTGAATTAAATTGAATGGTTTAGCGGAAGATTTTACCGAGAAAAAGTCAATCAAATATCGATAATCTAATATCGACAATTTTCACGAGGTTGCAGGAACAGAAAAACATTGCAATTCACAGATATGGTCTCATATGGTCCTATCTCTTCTATTTTTGTTCATGACGCAATGAGAAAAAACACCGTATACGATAAAAATAATGAGAAAGTAACCTTATATCCGCAATTACGCCACATTTGCCGATAACATTTTTCTCACTCTTTAAATTTTCTAAGAACTGCGATGCATTGAATTAATGGAGATGAAAGTGTTAAAAATGTCACGATTTCCTAGATTTTTAAGGATGCTTTTGAAATTTCAAATAAAATCACCTCTCACCATCGCTTTCATATTTTTAAATTCTTAAAATCAATCTCGAATGGAAATTTTACTGCTCTGCGTCGTTACATGAACCGACTTCATTCAATAACGCTCCGGGCATGCGTTGTAAGGAATGCTATACTTGACGGAAAATCTTTAAGTGAATTGGCCATATGCCCGGCACAATGCAGCATCACTTGGTGCTACACGATAAAAAAAAGCTCGATCGCTAACGTCGAGGTTACCGTCATTGACTTAACAACGAACCCCTTCGCCATGCAATGCACTGGAGATCATATTGAGCCTAATTATGCCTTTGACCCCTTCAGCTTTCCTATTGTGTTATAAAAGCTGGTGGCTGTAGTACTAGCGATTCGCATATTCATCTGACGAGGAGTTTGAAACAAAAACAGGTTGGTAAGTTTTCCTCGATCACTGTTCATCTGATTGGAGATGCCATCTTAAGGATTTTGTCTTAAATGGCAACCCCCCCACCCCACAACCGCTTCCCCTCCGACCACTTATGGAGATTTTAGATCCTCTCATGGTGCGATCGAGAGTACAACTTCTACGAAAGACGCGATAGCTTTGAACAAAAACATGAAACACAGAAGTATTCTAAAACTTTTTCATCGTAAGTTACCGTAGATATTAAATCAATCCTTCATTCATCCTTCTTCTCTGACCCCGATCGAAAACCATTTTCAGTACATCGTTTATTCAAGACTGAATGAGTAGTTAGCGAGGTGATTCCACCGCGTTGAAAATTCGTCGCAACGAGCCATTATCAGCGCGATGGAACCCGGAATTACCATGCTAACAACCAATCGCCGCGGGAACCTGCGAACCTACGACTTAATGAGTATTTCAGAAGCAATTAAGAAGCGATTCTAGATGAATCATTAAGAAAAAAAGGGTCCACTGACAGTTGTACATACATACCTACACAAGTGTTCTACCTTTCGGTAGGTTCATGTGCCTTAATATTCCCTACTCAACGCTATTTCTTTCGCTTCCTGGTAACTTTCCCCACCATTTATGTCATCAAACAACTTTTGTTTTTGTTTCGCCTTTGCCATTTCCCTTGGAAATACTATACTTCCCTCAATAACATTCTTCAGCAATCCCTCTCCCCTCAATATTTGACCCACCCTTTCCTCTGTCGCCGTTTAATTACTTCCATTAAAACCCTCTCTTCCCCAACCATCTCTAGTAAGATTGAGATACAAAATTGTTCCACCTTCGATAGGTTCATGTGCCTTAATATTCCCTACTTATTACCATTGCTTTACCCACTTGGATTTTGACCTTTGCGGCAAAATTAAAATGAAGAAATAAAATAAATTATTAAAATAATCTTGATTTTAATGGAAAAAATGAACCATATACTCGTATACTTCGATTAAAACCTTCTCTTCCCCAACCATCTCTAGTACCTCTATGCTTGTTTTTCTAACAACCCAACTTACCCTTTCCATTCCGCCATACCCCACATCTCAAATATTTTGATGTCCTCTTTCCGTAAGGTCCACGTTTCACACCCATACAACAAAACACTCCATATCAAGGATTTCACCAATCTTTTCCTGATTCCTTTTATCGCTTAATTACTTTAATACTGACAGTTGAAGTACCGCGAAAAATGAACCAGTCTTGGCACTGAGCGTAACCCCTCCTTCGACATAGTTTACGCTAACCCAAAAATCTCATCTTATAGATCTCGTTGCACAACATCAAACGGTCGCCGAACCTAATGGCGACAAATATTTGCCCCCCTCTAAACGCGCCACGCCTGTGATTTCGTCCTTGAGATGCAGAAAATTCGTTCCCTATATTTGGGTCAATAGTTCTCCGGATATTAGTTCCCTTTGTGGTTTTAAGAGCTCATCGGAGTGTATTCCCGATGGGTGGGCCTGTTTCCTTAGCATCCCACACCCTCGCTCCAAATTAGAGCGTGCACTTGAGTCGTAACGCGGGTGCGTGGAGTAAATGAAGAGGGAATGAAAACTTCCTTGAGAGTTTTTAGTCTCACGTGACTCAGCCTCCGACGAATCAGCGGGTGGGGTAGATTTAAGGCGCCCATGTTTCTGTGGTTTCATTCTGAACGTTTTTTAACTGCCACACACATCTACCAATGGATATTGAGGATTATTTTTTATTTTATATTTATGAATATTTATAAATTTACAGGCCGTGGTGGAAGAGTGGTTTGATTGTTAACGCTCCAACCCCGAGGTCCCGGGTTCGAGTCCCTGCTAGTCAAATTTTATCGGTTAGGGAATGGTTGCGTGTTCGTCCGTCGTTATTGCATATGCCCACCACTGTAATTGTCCAGTAAATGGATGTTAGTTGGGGAATTGAGAAATTAACAAAAAATAAAATAAATACGTTCGACCTGGGGGAAAAATGTATTCCTTTCTAGTCTTTTATTCGAGATTATTACTCCATTTTGTAGCCACTTGCTCTTTGAGGTTAAAATTTTCCCAAAAATCAGTCTGCAAATATTCATAACTATATATCAGGGGCAGCAAAGCCAAACGTTCCATATTAACAATGGAGATATTTTGGGGGTCGCAGATAACTTATTTCAATTTTACTTTGTTAAATTTCGGTACAAATCGTCACCAATTTTTTCATCTAAAGCACGATATTAATAATGATATTCTTTACTGTTTGTGGCGAAACACTTTAACAAGTTTGAATTCATCAATATGTTATGAATAGCAGCGAGAGATAATATAAAAAAATACATCTACATGTGCACCCTGCAACGCGCTTTTCGGCGTGTGGCAGGGGGTGCATGCACCATGACTCTATTCCCTAATCGATTACTTTCGCGCATCGTTCGGGGAAAGAAAGAATTTTCAAAGTGAAGAAAATTATGACTAATTCTAGCATCTATTTCCCTAATTTTTTTCTCAGTATCAGAACAGTCTATGAAACAAGGACGCATAATATTAGCTACATGTTCTAAGAATGCATGTACCTCCTTTGAACTTATTAAGTAAATTAAGTCTCAGTCGTCCTGAAGCATTTGAGTAACACTCACTGATTTGTGTTAAAATGCATCAATTAACAATAATATAAATACATCGGAAGAAATTTCCCCTTTCGAATTTCGTTTCGATTAAAATATGTACACACAGTATGCGTTGAAGCTGACATTCGCACCTGGAAAAACGTGTATGAGAACCTAAGGAATTGATTTGATTTCTCTGGTGCACCGAGTTGACAAATTTCCCTAGGACTCTCTTGCTTGACATAATTATCACACTAATAGTTTACTTTATTTTCTCGGAAGCCCAGGGTAAGCTGTAGGTGATTTGAGGTAGTGCCACATTATGTTTAAGGAAAAAAATTTCAAACTAATCGTTTTAGAATTCCAGTTTTAACTGCACCGTTCATAGGCTTTCGTGCGGATGAGTTGCAATAAATCCAAGATTTATCTCAGATTTTTTATCACAGTGAATACAATGGAACATCACTTATCACTTCCATTACATTCATATTAAAAAAATATTTGGCACGGCCGCCCTCTGCTTCTTCGCGTTCTATCCTCTTTTTTGTTTCTGCAAGATATGTATCTATGATCATTTCCAAAGATATCGTTACGGCCATGATTTGGACTACATGCGAAGATTAAAATTAAAATGATACAGCGTTTTCCGCAGCATCAAGAGAAAATAACTTTCAATACGCGTAAGTTGATACGTGAGATTGAAATGGTAAATTAAACGAGAAAAAGAAGAACAGAACTTCCCGCACATTTACACATTTTCTCCGTACAGTAATATATAGAATTGGAAAAATTCCGAAAATAATAATGAATCTATAATCATGATTGTTTTCTCAACAAAATGAGACAGGAAAATCAGCATTGAAAATATCGGATGTGGTAGAATAACAAAAGAAGAAATAACAAAAAAATATTTAGACAAGCAAATGAGGTACAGATTTTTCACAAATTGAAGAGCAATATCCACTAACTACACAAGAATATCAAAATGCTAGATAATAATTTAAACATACGGGAAACAAACCAGGGAATATATGTAACAGAATACATAAACCAGTTCATATATGTAATAGGATATATTTTACAGTTACAATAATATTTTCTACGCAGAAATCATAAAAATTTTAACTTAAATTGATACAAATTGTTCGAGTCGACCACACTATCAGGAATTCAATTGCATATTTTTAGACCAGTGTTTATAGTAGATAGCTTGTATACATTAGTTATACACTTTGGAATTTTCCGAGATCCGTGTTAGATCCGTGGTAGGAAGATCCGGGTTCAGGTCCCGGTCTCGTTAGACTTTTCACATCCGTTTATCATTATATCATTTTAAGGCACGCTATTAGGAAATTACTTAGTAATTTCTGAGGCGAAGACTCTGAAGAAAAGGGTTGGCACTCTTTCCTTCCAATTACATTATGGACTTCGAGCAGTAGTAGAATTCGGCACCTTCCGAAGGTTCGTGACTTTTTACCTTAAGGAAGAGCGTTTTTCGGTTCAGCTACAACGGGCGAAAATGATCCAAAATTGCCGTGAATCGAAACCTTCTTTAGGAATTTTGTAAAGGAAATAAACCTGAATTTATATTTCAGCGCAGGTATCCTAACTGACGACATTTTACAATAATAGAATACTTTTATACGTACAATAAATATTTTTGCCAAACCCTAAGATGATATGATAAAAGCTTGCGTGAGAAAGTAAGAGAATTCAATTAACAAAAAGAAGAGAGAGTGACTAATAAGATGACGGATCTGTAAAACAGACGATGAAAGCCTCGGTGGTAGGTAAGGCACCAATTTTATCGATTTTACCGCAGGATTCAGTTAATGTATCATCAGAAATCTAAGACGAATTTTTCCCCTCTTAACTTTCCCTTTAAGTCTTAACTTCCGGATAAAAGTGGAATCGTCTTATGAACGTATGTACGAAGAACCCTTGACCTTAAATATTAATGTGGATAATGAAGATACTTTCGCTCTCCTTTGTGACATAATTTTTATTAAATTATTTTGAGCAGGTATATGAAGTCATCCAGCGAAATCATTTTTGTTTCTTTATATTAAATCTTCCAAATGTTACTAACCTAGTGGCGGATAGTGGGTACATCTAAATATGCTTGCTTTCGCTGTTTTTGCTCTTTTCTACGTATATAACCACAAAACGAAGAAATAAATAAATTATTACCGTATCTTATAATCATTTGAACAGTCACATGCAATTTAAAATAAACAATGAAAATTAAAATAATGGTGAAATAAATCTAGATCTTTCATGGAAGAAATAACATGTATCTTACCACAATCCTCTCACAATACTTGACTTTCGGGTCTATACTCCGTCCAACGTTATGAAGACGCTATGGAAATCGCTGAACGATTTCCATTGTGGTGAAATTTCCATCCCATTGATTAGCGATTCTAAATTAGATATAAGTTCCCTCCAACGTTCTAAAACGAATATGCCATATATCTATTCCCACACATCAAGAAATTTGTAATACTTTTTTGAAATTCAGCACAATCAAACATACAAGCCAACTTCCAGAAAAATTTCCAAGGTTCAACGCTAAGACAAACTTTCATGAAAATTCGTAACGACATGGTGATATTGACTACATTATTAAGGAGGGAATGCGAATTAAACAACGAAATCCTCAATATTCGAATAGAAAAGGAAGAGGAAATACTATTTCAACTAGCAACTAGTGAACAACTCCAAGCAAAAACACTGCAAGACAATTCCTATAAGGACTTGTCAATCGACATCTGCAGTTCATAGTCTCCTTTGTGAGAGATTTCCCCCAAGAATAATTTCTGCGGAATATATTAAAGGAGAAAGGCCATTTCGTAAATTCTGTATATAAGTCTCATTTGGGGCTCCCGGTTAGCCAAGTGGGCAACACGTTCGACCTCGGTGAAAGCGTTCCCGGGTTCGATTCCCGGTGCCTACGTGCGAAATGACCTTGGTTGTCGAAGCACTTTTAACAATACTACTACTAAGTCTCATTTCGAACGTTCTGTACATTTACCTTGCATGCCGTCTTTCGGTGATCGGTATTTAGGTAGGCAGTGAAGGTTATTTCATAAAATACTCCATTCACCGAAAAATATTAAATTAGTATGATTAACTGTCTCTTTTGCGTTACTATTGTACGTTGTAAATGGTTGGGTCAATTTCTTTGGTATTTTTCATAAAAACCTGCGTAGATATAGAGGAAATATGGAATATTTTAATTAATCGTCTATATCAAAATCGAAAGAAATCGAAAATTTTGCAAATATGTAACCAACCTACGAAATAAATCATTCATATGTAATTAAGTGGACAGTGACAATGAAAAATCAAATCATCCTTGAAAAAGTTTGTCCACTGACTGCTCATAAGAATATGAAGGGTAACTGCAAATTCGATATATATTTCAGTTGTGCGTAGGTTATGGCTAGCAAAAATTTGTCAGCGTTGAAGATAAACCCGCTAAATGTGCCCTTTTCAGAGTGAATCGTTTCATAAAAATTCATTGCGAGCTTAGATATTAGTAATCTGGAAAGCCAGAATGTCAATCTATGAACAAGAGTGTTAACGAGTCACATCTAGTGCGTCATCGGTGTCTTAGTCAGATTTTCATCAGATGTCAGATTGATTAATAAGAAATCTAGTTTTCACATTCCAACTTAAAATTTCACGCTGGAAAATCACTCTTTCCAAGACTCTTAACTCTTAAATTTCACAAACTAGAATCATCAACATCGATACTATGTGAGACCGAAACAAGAACATGTTCGACACTGTTGACTGATGACCTTTTAGATCCTCGTGTATTTTTATGTACGAATAAATCGAAAATCATGAGATATACGGAAAAAGGTGCTTCTTAGTCTCGATCTCGCCCCCATAAAAACCTTATCACTTCACCTTAAATTCCGATAATCCATTTACGCAGCGGAGTAGGTAAGGGGGTGGTTTTGGGGGTTCAACCCCCCCCCCCCCATGAGAACAGAGCCAACAATTAACGAAGGCATCCGAGAGGATGACCTCTCGCAATTATGCCATACGAACAATGTTGGAGATTCGCGGGGCATACGTGTTAAAATAAATCAGTTTATATTTTCATTAGATATTGGTCGGAAGTATCCTTGCTCCTGTGAATGCAGTGTTTACTCCATGGCTCTAAACCCCCCATGGAAAAATCCTGGCCACGTCCCTACATTTCCGTATCAGTCAATTTATTCATACTTCGCGAAATGTTTAAATAATTCAAATACGATTTCCTCAACTTGTGAACTTCACGCGTCATTCAATGGCGTCGTAATGCGATTGCGATACATTCGATAACTTGAGAGTTGTCATGGAAACACGTTGGTGACAGGTGTCCCCGGCTGTGTACACCTGTTACCTTGACTTTTAGAACGACATTTAGAAACGCTAGATTTTGTCCCAATCGTAGCCAAATCCGTTCACGAGAGAAAAGTAGAAGGCGCGGGTTTTATTTCGCTTCCCTAATAAAGAATCTTTTGAACCAGTTTCCCAGCATTCCTCAGCGGAAAACAAGGAAGACAGATCTTCGGAATTCGCTGAAAAACCAGAGCAGTCAAGGGCAGCAATTAGGGATCGCGGCAGTGGGACGCGGTTACTCTTCCGCCGTCTCGTAAAAAATACACCAGTAACTACGCTCTCCGGAGGAGAAAAGGGCAACTTATTCTCCCGTTGAAATTTACGATAGCGAGGGCAAAATCGAGGATCTTTCCTCGTTGGTCGGTAGTCGAATAAATCGCAGCAGAATTCATTGCTCATTACAGCGACCAAAATGGGGCAACCAAGTATAAATTAAGAGAAGTGTTCGCATATTTGTGATTTTACTTATTATTATTAACACTGATGAAAATTCGATAATATGAATGAATGAATAAACTCTTTATTAAGGCGAGGTTAGGCCAAGTTGGCCTCTCTTCCACATAACCTCAATAGGTACAAGTTAAATTTAATATTTCAAGTTGAAAGAAAAAATGCAACAACACAAAAAATATGGGATTGTGGGGGAAATGTTCTCAACTGACGGTTAAAGAATACAGAATACAAAAACGCCACTGTGCGGGAAAACGCCCACAGAGAAGGGGGTGAAAATTAACTCGCGAAAAAACAGAGTACATAACGTAAAAAGAAGAAAATTTGGTAAAAATAAAAAATACTAAAACTATGAAAACCTTATAGTAAAGGTGATACAAGTACACAATAATGAGAAAAATACACTTATATTATTATTAAAATCTTATAATTGTAAAGTATTATTAATAAAATATGAGAACGTATGGGTCTAACGATTTGCATCATATTTGTTATTAACACCTTACAGACAATGGGCTTCTTTTCTATCCTCCTTTATAATAGCCCCAAGTACTAAACCTATAGGGCCTCCAATTACCAATGTAGTTCAGGTACGTTTTGATTGCCAGTATGTATTATTTATTTTGCGATTAGAAATGATCACATTACGTTGCTGAGATACATAAGTCTACCTTTCGGTACGTTCATGTGCCCTAATAAATAAATAAATAAATAACGTCTTTATTTTGGGCGAAATTGAGACTTTAAAGTCTCCTCTTCCATTTAACCCATCGTCAATATTAAAAAAAATTAAATTAATAATAAATCAATAAACTAATATTAATCTCAAAGAGTTAAAAAATAGATAATAAAAGTTAACTTAAGTTGAATTAAGACAAAATTGGAAATATTTAGTTGTGGATTTAAAAACCTAAGTGAGGCCTAGGAAAAAAATATATCCACAGCAGGAAAACACCCACAAAGAAGGGGGGTGTGAAAAACCTGCACAAACCTACTGAGAGTAATGACTAAGAGATTTAGAAACAGAAAGCTGGAAAANAAGCTAATATAACTCTTCCCTTCTGTTAATTAAATGCATTGTAACGAATACATCTCATCTACCGTATTTCTTTTTCTCTCTCTTTCTATTTTCAGGCTTTCAATGACGAGGATTACCTGATGATCCAATATGATTATTGCCCATGCGACGAGTGCCTCTGGCTGAAATAATAACAATTAGAATAAGATAATCCAATTTTGGAATTGATAATGTCATTACAATTAGTTTAGCGAAACTATGTTAACTTTAGATATATAACTTCATATTGTAACTGTAACATTTAAACCTACATTTTTTGTATTTTATTGTTTATAATTCATTTCCATTTGTTGTTCTTATTCTTACCTTAAATTTACTGTATTATTGATTGTCTTCATATGCATTTACTGTGTTTTCGCGGGTCTTTTTTCATCCCCCTTCTCTGTGGGTGTTTTCCCGCAACGTGGGTTTTTTCTTTGGCAACCTTCAGTTGCAATGTTTTTTCCCACACCGCATTCTTTCTTGTAGTTGTAATTATATTCTGTACATATTATAATGACATACGAGGTTAAGTGGAAGAGGGGCCCATATGGGCCGAACCTCGCCAATAAAGAGTCTATCTATCTATCTAATCACCATTTCCTTCGCGTCCCGGTAACCAACCCCACCCTTGATATGATCTAACAACTTTTGTCTCTGTCTTCCCCTCTCCTTTTTCCTTTGCATTCTTCCCTCAATAACATTCTTCAGCAATCCCTCTCCCATCAATATTAGGCCCACCCATTCCCTCTGTCGCCGTTTAATTACTTCCATTAAAACCCTCTCTTCCCCAACCATCTCTAGTAAGATTAAGATACAAAATTGTTCCACCTTCGATAGGTTCATGTGCCTTAATATTCCCTACTTATTACCATTGCTTTACCCACTTGGATTTTGACCTTTGCGGCAAAATCAAAATGAAGAAATAAAATAAATCATTAATATAATCTTGATTTTAATGGAAAAAATGGACCAAGGATCCCATCTCTTCAATCAAAAGCTAAGATTGAGAAATTCATCGTTATGAAGAAAATTTATCGAAGATTATTATTATTGTGAGAAACGTTGGTAACGGGTTGAAATTATGGAGATGTTGAACAAATATGATAAAATTGTTTGTCTCAAACATTGTAGCCACGACGACCAAAACCATTCCAAAGTCGTGTTTATATTTACTTTATCTCCTTTCTAAGAAAGAAACGAATTGACTTAGGCCCTTAAATATCCATATTGATAGAATAATGTCAGCTTGTTACAGAATTTAAGATATAGACAAATTTCGGATAGATTTCCCCAAAAAAAACAAACTCAAAACTTTCAAAGTTTGCACGTATATAGATGCCCTTCGCCCACAGTCTGTACCATTACGATTCGAATTTATTTATTAATCAGAGACAATATTTCAAAGTCTTGATTAAAAAAAAGAGAAAGCAAAAACTAGTCATAAATCAGTTTAAGGACCATATTCAACTAATTCATTTGCGAGTGTACTTAATCGAATAAGTTGCTCATTCATCTAAACATTAAATATTAACATTTCAAATTAGCTTAATTAAACACGCCCAAATCTTAATATGAAACGATATCTAAAATAATAAACATCGATGTCATGCCATTAGGAGCAATGTGTAGTTTGGGGGACTTTTCCTACAGAACTCTCAAACGATTATATTGAAACTTCTTCCTGGAAACGGGAAATTAGTCAATTCTTCCCGGGTCATCTCCGCTCCCAGGAAGCTAAACGAAAACAATCCTTCTCCCCACTCGTTCACCAAATTTTCCCCGAACGATTCCCCGAAACGCTTCACGATTCCCCGAAACGCTTCACCCGCGCAATGGTGGGGTAGGGCCCAACGCCATGCGCAGAATCGCCATATTGGGGCTTCGGAGTGGGAAACAGGAGAAGAGCGAATTGCGGAAGAGGCGAAAAGGGGCGTTATTGCAATCGAAAGGGTGTCCTAATCACAGCCGCACTATGACTTCGGACCAAACACTTGAGCGAAAGGATTATTGGACTAAGGAAAGGGACCGACCGCAACGCCATCCGTAACAATGGCAACAATCACAAAGATAACCAATCGGATGAAGGATGACAAACCCAGAGAATGTACTCACGTAAAATATGGTATAATTCTGGTGACGGTAGGGCATGTTGATCCTTTATCCAAACCAACGGAGGAAATCACTTCCGGGTGTTTCCAACAATGCGACAGACACGAGATCGACACTTCTCGAGGTCTTCCAGCAGTAAACCAGCTTCGTTAATAGTCACTTTAACTAGGAACTCCCGCAGGGGTTGGGAAATATTTTCGGGGAAGGAGGAGGATAATGATTGCGGGACCTGGGTGGGTAGTGAGGAAGGGACAAGAAGGTTGGTGGTGCACGACGACCCTGCACCATAAAGCACGTGTCACCACGGGGTCATGCGGACCAGGTCAGGTGAAGAAAGAGAGCTCCACGTCCAGCCCCTCTCAAAACTCAAAGCTGCATCGAGCACTTCCGCCCCCTGGAAAATTTATCGATCCCGAGAACGACGCTACGAAATAGGCGTCGCCCCCTGAAGAAAGAAGGGCGGCGGGCGCCGGTTGCGTTCACGCTAGGATGCGGCGTAAACACGCTTTGAGTATCATCTGATGTCCTATGCAAGCGTAGATTTCCTTGCCACAAACAGACATTTACTGGTTGTCTAAGAAGTTTAGTATGGAGCCCGAGATAAGATTAGAATGTTGGTTTTTCGGGAAATGGTTGTCTGGTTCACCAACCGAGGGCTAGGCTGGGGTACGCGGGAGCTTTCAAACTGGTCCACCAATCTCACAAAAGTTTTCTAACGAATTTTGAACTTAGGGTGTCGTATCCGTGGATAATATAGGAGGTAATAACGAGCATCTCATTGAATTACCCGCAAAATTCTTATTCTGACTTAACTCTATTTTAACTAAACAAAAAATAGCTTGTTATGTTGGCAAGTGTATAAAATTAATATGTTCAATCCTCACTTGGTGGAATGTAGTGGAAACCATCTTAAATGAAACACTTCGTAACTTCCACAATATACTTTCCGTTCGACCGGTTTCGTCAACGTGTTGACATCTTCACTTGATGGTTTTTGGCAAGTATATTGTTAAAGTGGGACCAAATATCTAGTTGTATGTACTACTTATCATTAACTTGTCTGCCAACTAATTTGTATCTACTGT
Organism: Ladona fulva; assembly: GCA_000376725.2. Lineage (NCBI taxonomy): Eukaryota > Metazoa > Arthropoda > Insecta > Odonata > Libellulidae > Ladona > Ladona fulva. The sequence goes on along the minus strand of KZ308575.1, from coordinate 572,404 downwards.
TTGTGCCAGTTTTCTTGTACCTATGTTTGCCGGACTGTTTACATGTATTGACCTACTTTTCCAGACATACGGTAAATGTAGTCATTTTTTTTATTGGTGTAATATTATTATCATGTAATATCTCCACAGTTTAAAAGGGAAGAGAGGCTATTCTGGCCTAACCTCGCCGTAAGAATAAAATAATAGTGTGAGAGAGACGCGGCACGGTAGTTCAATGGTTAGAATACCTGCCCGGAAAGTGGGAGACCTGGGTTCGAGTCCCAGTCGTGTCGCTATTTTTCACACTTGTTATTCCTAATAATAATTATGCCTGACAATTATCAGCTTACCCTTTCACTATGCCTTATGCACTAAACCTATGTTACAATTCTTGTACCATCGAATCATTATTGATGAAAGAAAGGATCTTGTCAAGAAATACATCCTAACGAAAAACTCCACCTTCGTTTGTTTGCAAACACCCACTCCTTAATTTTAAATTTCAAAAGCATCGGTATAGTATTCTTAACAGGGTCTATCAACATCTTTGAAAATAAAGGTAAACGATATTTAACTTCCCTACTTCTATTTGGTAAGATGATCTTCTATCATAATCTCCGACGCGTACATATTAATACGTAGTGCTTTGATTGCATACATTCAATTTTATGTATGTATTTATTCGATTTATGATTCGAATACAGCAATTTTTGAAGGAATACGGCACTGCTGGAAAGATAATACGAACCATGACAAATATTTAAGTTAGAGCATTACTAGAGGGCAAAACGAACAACAAACTCAGATATTTTAATTTTTTTTAGCGAAGGAATATTCAACTCGAATCCAAACGACCCAAAAACACTATGTCAAGAAATTTATGTCGAGTTTATTTTTACCGTCTAAAGAGACTTTCCCTTTTGAAATGTAATTATTTCATTTGTAATTAGAAAAGTTACGGTTCTGAAGAAAAACATTTATCGCCGTCATCTTAACAATTTTCATTTTCTCTCTTCATCATTTGGAAATGATATTATGAAAATTTAAAGTATTGCAACCTATCTTATTATACCCCTTTTCCTTCTTTTAAACTTTTACGAATTTCCTTCACTCCCCCGGATAGCCGATTGGGTATTGAGTTCGCCTTCCCGTCCCGGGTTCGATTCCCGGTAAAGGCCAATATTCATCACTGATCACCCAGCATCGTGATGAACATGGGTAGCTAACTAAAAAAGGAGCGGGGATGTCTAGAAAAGCCAATTAAGAAAAATAAAGAATTAACGTAAGTTATTGTGTTAGAAATGAGAAGAATACCTCAAAATGAAAATGGGGTGTCCCTAAAAAAATGAGTCACTGATAGTTCTAACACTCATACTTGCAACTTCAAGCCGTATTTGTCATGGAAAGGAGTCTTAATTAAATTCCACGATAAGTATAAGATAAAATACTAGGTGTGTACGTTATTTAGACTTTTTTGGTAGTTTTGGGAGATTTACTTTATATCCTATAAGAAATGCTAGTTCTTACGCTTAAGTTTCACGAAACCCTAAAATTAACTCTAAAAGTAAGTTATGTAAATGTACTTGTTAAAGCTTCTGGAAGATGAACGATTGCCATTAGTTTTACTGCAACATTAGGGGAACTTACCTCCGTCCGGAATTATGTCTGCCTGCCATTGGATAAAATATGAATATACTGTGTGCTGCGGACATTCACTTACCTGCAAGAAAAAAGAAAACTTTATGTCAACAGAGTACTAGGATACACATATTTAGATAAAATTCTAGACTAAAAGATCATTTTTATACTTAGGAGATGCCAAAAATAGATTTATGGATTTCCAGAAAAGATTCTCTTAAATTCATTCATGGTAATTTCTATTCTATAAGTTTCTTCAACGAAAAATTAACTTTGGTCCAGACCATTAGAAGAGTAAATGGAGATATTTCTGGTTATTTGAGGTTTATAACCAGCGGGTAATTAACTTAGAAGTATGTTTCGTTCAGGAGCTTTCAAAACCTTTACTAGCTGGAAGCAATAAGCAATATTATTGAAAAATTGTAACATTTTGTTCCCTATTGAACCACGAATTATATTTATAATTGCAATAAATTAGAAGAATAAACAAGGAAAATTTCTTGAAGGAGTAAGCTCGAGAAAAAAAAACAATTGAAATATGTTGTATTTTATGTATGAATAAGATAAAAGTGGCATGAGAAATTCCTATGGATTAGAGGTTTTTATAGGTGAATAAAGGAATAGGTTGAAGATCAGACGCAAAGAGAAACTAGATCAAATATATATACAAAAGTATCTCGAATTACCAATTTAATTCATTTAAGTTCGAAGTTCGTAACTCAAACCCAGGTTTCCTTTTTCGGTTCGTATCTCGAAATTAATTTCATAACTAGGGGTCAAAATGGAGCTTAAAAAAATATTTGTGCGTGAAAAATGTCGTATGTAGAGCGCTTCGTAAGTCGAGGTATTACTGTAAATGAAAAAGTGAAAATTAATATTCATTTTATGCATAAATCTGATTGTTTTCATTTGCATTATTTTTCCAAATCAATTTCCTATTTACTTTGTTTTTAATGTAACCATTTACACTTATTTAAGTACTTTAAACATCCCGAATAATTCACAAGAATCCAAAAACGCCCTTAAGTAGACATTGCAAAATATAGGCTAAAATGTTGCAGAAAATTACATTATCGACAATATGTACCATCCTCATAAATTTATACGTAGGAATAATGGAATTTGATATTAAGTTGAAGCGAGTGATCCTTACCATAGGACCAACATAGATGCTGGGGAATTGAAGTTTAGATATTATTCGACTGCCACAGCTGGAATTGAAATTAAGGTTTCTATATTTTCTGCTGCAACTAATCTCGGTTCAACCACCGATCAACATGTGGCTCCAAGCTGAATTAAACTAATCCGGGACGGTGTCTAAACTTGATAGCCAGTCGGTTGCCAAGAACAACCTAATTAGCGTCGCATCCTGAAGTCGTAGTAGTAGTAGTGTTCAGGTCCTGAAGTCGTCCAATAAACTTGCACACCTCCAACAAGTAGGCCGAAGCACTTATCAGTGCTCGAAATCGGAATGATTGATCACCTTTCTCCACCAGTGGAAATCTTTGTTGCCCACCAAAGCCCTTCTTCGAATGTGCAAATCATCATACATCGGAGATTGTACATGCGTGAGATATGTTTATGCGTTTCGCCGAGCAAGGTTAAGAACATGTCTACGTCTCCTTGAAAGAAAAAGTCAACAAGATGCTATATTCACGCACAAAAACTGGACTATATTTGTAGTACGCGACTGAGACAAGTCGTAGCGATAGTTTTATTGATCTATGGGAATGCAGAAAAACTGCGCCACGTTTCATAATTTAATATGCGACCGCGCAGCTTAGCTGTGATTAGCTGCAGTAACGCATAACGCTGCAGCGACAGCGATTTGACGAAAAATTCTGCGTTGGTTTAACTGTTTGAAAACGACTTTTTCGCATCGAATACAAGCCGAAGAATACCAACATTCGAAGGATTAGAAGTAGCAATTGAAAATAACAATAGAAAATTCTTATTTACTCAGTAGTTCACGACTGTCATCAATATATCCTTCATTCATTTTACTTCAAATGAAGTCGTTTCTGAAGATAGTAAAATGCTTAAACGGTGGGTTTACTAACGAATCACCAACTTCACGCAATACTTCATCATGAAAACCATCAGTACCATCAGGAAACTTTAATCTATAATTTTGAGAAAGCGTAATTCATTGCTTTTCACATCATTTATCATATGCTCCCCTGAAAAATGCATCTTCGTGCAATTAATGAATTTAATTTAAGATAGGATGTGATGTGCGTATTTTAACAACTATTGAGTACAAATATGAGCGTTAACACTGCACACAAGCAACCACATCGATGATTTAATATGTTGAACCGAACCGCGATTTAAATAACAAAAACTTACGTAATTTAAGGTAAAAATTAAGATTAAAATTACGGTTACGTACACCAACTGCATTTGATGATAAATACCTTAATTAAAACACTAATCTATTATATAACTAACTATTTAACACAAAATTAAAATCGAGGAATAATACTTCCTCGCCTGAGTGCCATGTCTTTACCATGTTTCAGACATGAAATCTCACATTTGTAAATAAAATTAAAGCAAAATTATTTATGGATGAGAAAATGCAGTAATTATTTCCGGATTCCTAAATACTTTTTTTGGTTTGGTATGGTAAATCATGCCTTGCCTTTTAGTGCTGTGCTACTTTGAGTTTCGTTCTCACGAAAATACATAAAAACCATATTAAAAAATCTCCATGTTTAACGCATTTCGCTAAAGATACTACATAATAGTCTTCATCACCGAAAATACTAATTAAATTGAAATACAATGTAGTTCTTTAACTTGATATAATGTATTCCAATGGGCACCTCAAGCTTGCCTTACTAGCATATAAAATTAACAATGCAGAAAACACTGTTACAGAATATAGCCTTTCAAAGACGGAAATCAATTTCTCGCCAGGCATTTAAAATATTTCAAACCGATACGAGTCCGAGAACGTATTGTTACCAAAAATGATTGAAAAACAGTAAAATCTTAGGTTTCATACTATTCTCTCGAGGAAGAGACGGGAATGATTTCACACATGTCGATACCGCCTCAAATTCAACCTGTCTCAATTCTCCACTCGGCGTGGTTGATCTCTCAGCTAAGACATACTCAGCGGAGACTATTTTTAGATGGAATAGAAAGTTTGCCATCCCTGCATCAAAGCTATTGACAGCAGCCAGTGGCAAAGGAGAACGACTGAGAGAGTGCCCTATATAACCCATGCAGTCGGGATGAATGTTTCCCATGGCCCCCTCCGTCCTTGGAGAAGGAGGCGGGGGTGTCCTAAGCGACACTAAAAGGAATAAAACCCCGTATCTCATCGACAAAGGGTGTGGCTGTGAAGATTTATGATCTGGAGAAGCATAAAAATCATCTGATGGATGACGAAAGCCGGCATTAGCGATACAAAAGGCCATCTCAGGCAATTTTATGAAGCTAATTATCCAATGTTTTCGGAAGATAACAATGCACAGACATTCCCACTGTTCTCTTCCATTGTTGACACAAAGGTTTGGTAATCTATCCACTCCCACAATGCAGCGAGTAAATTAATAGGGATTACTCCGTAATTACCGAAGAAAATGTTTCAAGAAACAATGTGGAAACAAAGGGAGTTTTGACAATGTAAAGCGGCATTTTAAAGGCCCATTCGCATCGTTTACATATATGCTTAGAAAATCATCCTAAAATCATTAGGCGAAGAGAATGGAAGACAAATATACCCGGACTTGATTCACGATAAATTGATTAAAAAATTAACTTATCATGGATGGCTGATTAAAACTCTTTTGTGTGAGTGAGGACAATATAAATGATCTAAAAACATATGCGAACAAGTACTGCGAATATCTTACGGTTGAAAGTGATCTCCGAAACTTGGTTGTCTGGAAATTCACAAGACACAAAGTAATACATGCTGATGTATCTATTTCTAATTTAAATTTTCACGAACAAGTATCAACGAAATTTAACAACGAATTTCCAGAAAATTACTAAATAAAAATCTAAAAGATTATAAAAGATGAAAATTATTTATTATTTTAAATTAACTCTTGTTTTATAAGAGTCAGACAAATGTCTGAAATTCTGGCTGTATTAATCTGTCTTTTCCTTTCATCTTAACTTCTTTAAATTTCAATGAAAACTCCTCCATTAGGATTAACAAACAAACAAAACAAAAATGGGAATTCAACGTCACTCAATTTGTTTCCAATGGCAACATATCCGAGACAATTCTGGTCAAATAGAAGTGATCTAATGTTAGATGACGATGATGTGGAACCGTTCTCTTCCGTCACCCTAACGTCATGAGCGCTTCATTACTTCCTGTCGAAAGCATATAAACATAGAATTTCTGTGAAACTACGGAAACAAAGGCATCATTATTCGAAGAAATAGTGGATTCACATTTCATAGGATCCTTCAAGCAAGACCTCATCCATCATTGCTGGCGGGTGCGACGGAGAACTATATGACTGTCAAATAAACACTTTTAAGTTCGGGCAAGATAGAAAATAATAACGTATACCTTATTGAGGAAAAAGGCGAATGCTGAAACTGTCCAACAACTATATTGATACTAGTAAGTCAGTAGGCTAAATATAATCAAGTAGCATACAGGAAACGGGTAAGGGTGATCTAGCGCAAGATGGTGCGCACCCAGGAAAAATCCCAAGGAAGAATGGACTTGAAAAAAGTCTGACGGGACCGGGAATCGAACCTGGGTCTCTCAATTGCCGGTCCCGTCAGACTTTTTTCGAGTCCATTCTTCCTTGGGATTAATCAAGTACCGTTCAACCGAATGTATCTACCAACTAGGGGAGCACCCAGAATTTTCGCTTGGGGAGCTGAACTTAAGGATTGTAAACAAAAACCTGTTCAACTCCTCCCCATTTGCGATGCAATGTGAAATAATCGAATCTTATCATAAGAAAGCATTGACAGTATAGATATATATTAAGCGTACAATAATTTGTTGATGAGACCCTTGAGAATTTGGTTCTGAACGAAATATTTGTGGAAAATTTTGGGGGGGGGGCCGCCAGCCACCTACTCGGGTGCGCGCCTGGTGCCAACTGGATGTAGATAAGCAAAAAAAAATACAGCGAAAACACTTAAAATCAAGATTAAGTGTTTTGGTCGAAAGATAAACGCTTGAGCGCTATCAAAATAAATCAATTAACACTAACTTTAATCTTATATCGAAATTTCAAAATTTTATTGTATTTTCAAGAGTTCGAATTTAGTTTAGTGATAGTATTTCAAAACAGATGGTAACACACAATTGATGTTAGGCAATAAGAGCCTGTAAAGTTTATTCATTTTCTTAGAACCGATAATTTTCGATATCTGTCGTTTGAGAGGTTCCTGATGTAACGTTGATTCTTCTAGTCGATAATCCACCAAATTATAAAGGGTAATTCAAGGAAAGAGAAGGGTTATAGATTATGTCCGATAAAATGCGATGACGGAATCCTTAATTCATTCCGCAATGTTCGACTGCCTCTCAATAAAGTTCGCCTCAATTGAATTTATCTGGTGGACATTAAAGGAAAACTGAAAAATGTCCAAGGATTACAATTAGCATTAGAATATGTTTAACAAATAAAGTATTCTTGTGTCAAAGAAAAAGTTTATAGATCAGAAATAAAGATGAAATTCGAGATTCCCGAAAAACTAACCATACGTAATAACATTTATTGACTCAGGCTTCACTTTGTGGTGCGTTTTCAAAAAAAATATTTATGGAAGTGTATCAGTTTACTTGTTTTTATTAGGAGAAATAAAAATATTTGCCATATAAACAAATATTTCTCCATAAAATTGATTTGCTTAGGAACCGTCGCTTGCTCATATGATACGACGTTAAGAAAGATGAAAAACAAAGTTAAGGTAATTTTAAATATTTCTTCGCTAATTCTTTTACCTCTTTGAACGCAACTCCATTTTCTCGTTTTCTGTGTATTTTCCTCAGATATTGAATTGAAGAACACTTAACAAAAAACCATGATCGCATGGTTTTTTTCCGCTTTATCTTCCATTAAATATTTCTCTCTGGAAATCAAGTTCTAACGGGGCCTGGTTAGCAAGGAAACGTCCACAATTATGCTATAAGCGTTAGTTAAGAATACGAGACTAAAGAGATAATTTCCACATCATTTAGATGACAAATGGTACCATTACAAAAAATCTGCTAATCTAATAAACAAGTTTTATGGATGTGACAGGAAAAATTTCGAAATTTTGCATAGTCCAAGCGTAAAGGGCCCTCACTACCTCACAGGAAAAGCAGTTTTCAGGCCGATGGCTTTTCCCTCGTCATGACGGCAAACTATCAGACTAATGAACTCTGTTTTCACCATTCGACGCTTAAAAGAAGCATCTATCACGGAAATATCTTTTAGTATTCATGTTGCAGACCACATTTGATAAAATAATTAGGAAAAATGTCAAAATATTGACCATTTCCGCTCGAGTGCTACCTGACAGCGAAATAATCTTTTGTTTGAGTTATAGTGGTACCTTTTATCAATGAATTCAAATTCTATTCATATACAATCGTCAAGTGAGAAGGTTATTTCCTACAGTCCGAATCCGGTCTCCGAACGTCACTGCTTTCGTAAGAATTCTTCAGCTATGAAGCAGATATAGTTCCCACTACTCGCGGTTTTCACAGATGTTCTTTTCCATGTAGAAAGGACGGAAATGGGCAAACATCGACACCGAAAACATTTTAGGAGCTCTCTATTGCAGATTTAATGGATATTGCTCTTAGCTTGAATCGGTATCCCGCCGATTATTTCAGACAACACACCAACCGTAACAACCACCTTCCCTCGGCGATAAGTTCCCAGACCGACCACCCGCCGGCTATCTGCGTACTTTTTAAAGAACTATGCCATGGGGACGGGAAAGTCCGCCCATTTCGATTAACCAAAGGAAATGGGACGAACGGATTAAAAAACTCCGTTCCGCCGGGACTGGAGCGCCGCCAGGGAGCGACGGGAAAAGCAGGAACTGAAACACACGATACTGCGGAGATTTTTATAAAGAGAGGAAAAGAAAAATGGATGAGCTGGAAGGAAGGATGAGAGTGAAGAGGAAAGGGATGGATCGGACTGACGCTGCTCGCCCACGCGAGATGTGTGAACTAGAAAAGCGATGGGAACTGCTCGAAGGTCAAGCTAGAGCTGCTTGAGACTTCATACGGAGCCGCTGGAGGCGCTTCTGTGTTGTGGGAACGGGTGAGAAGATAGCTCGCCGCGAGTAGGACTCGTACTGACTGTTTACGTACGATTTAAAGGGCTCAAATATAAACAATGAACGCGGAACCGTTTTTTGTAGAGAGAATACCAGTGGGAATTCCTTTAACATGAGCGTTAGGGTCATAGTCATTGAAACATGTTATAACTCTGAATTTATTTGGAAAGGATTTGTCTGAGGAGACCGTGGTCTAATTAGTCTAAGAAGAACCAAGACGTATGATAAGTCAAGTGATGTTTTGCTGTGTGTACGTGAAACTTTGACTCTTACAAGGGATGATGACAAAATATGGGCATTGAACATTGAGAATCGAGATATTCAGGAAGATAGGGAAATTCAGGAAACTGTCCAAAGAAGAATTATAAACTATTAGGACAGAAGAGAAATACATAGACAGCTTATTGCTTTAAGCTTCAGTGAACACTGAAAGCCGTCTCTTAGACAATTTGAAAAGCAACCTTTAATATGCCCCTTTTGCTCTCCCCTGATTACATACCTCTTAATTAACGTACCTATTATAAATTTTGTATTAAAATAGAGGTAACTGAAGATAGGAGAAACAGATTCCTTGTCTGAGACCCTGTAAAATAACAGTGACCGTAGATGGTGATTAGAAATATCTGTTGATTTACTTTTTAGAAAATCAACCGCAGAGTTATTAGAGGTGGTCGGGGAGAAGAGGGTTTTAATTGAAGTAATTAAGCGTAGACAGAGGAAATGGGTGGGTCAATTATTGAGACGAAAGGGATTGCCGTGAAGTGTAATTGAGAGGATAGAATACAAGGGAAAAGACAGAGGGGAAGACAAAGTCAAAAGTTGTTAAATGACACAAAGGGTGGGGTATGTTACGTGGAAGCGAAAGGAATGACATTGAATAGGGAATATTAAGGTACTACCGAAAAGTAGGACACTTACGTAGTGTAATTTACTTATAATAATAATAATAATAATAAAACGTCTTTATTAGGGCGAGATTGAGACTAGCAATTGCAATTGCAAAAAAAATCCCATTTTCCTTCATCGGACGTAAATAAATCTGTCACCGAAGGAGGCCGAGATGAATAAATATATACATAAATTTTGCTCTACAAACATCGATCTACTGGAAATTGATTGAAAGGGACGTAAGCAAATATTGTGGATGAACACATAAAACCACATTCTAACCAGAAAAAAATCGTTCCGTGGGTAACATGCTAACTATTCCGCCACCGAGACATATATTTATATTTACTCCTACGTATTCGTATTTATACACGGCCAAAACACTCATCGGAGACCCACACTTCGAGAACAACGAGCTGTGCACAGTGCATAAAGAAAAACAGCCGAGTTAATAATAGCAGATTGATCCAAATTTCTATCTTGCAAATACTTCTGCTACTTGCCCCTATTTCTCTGGAAGGCAGTGTGTTAATCGGAAGTTTCGCTCATAGCCTTTGAAGTCCCCGACGCGTCAAAACAAGCGAATGACGCTACCCGAAAGAGGGTCCGATAGGTCAGAACCGGATGGACAAGTTCAACTGCAGGAAAGAGTAGGATCGAAAGAACTGCGCCAGAACCAGAACGCGAACTCGATTTTGAAATTCCATAACACGCAGCAAAGTAACGGTTATTCGGCACGTATCCGAACGGAAAGAGGAATTGCAACCTTTTTCTCACCGGGGAAGAATTTTCGCAACGCGGGACGCATTTGACAACACACGGCAGTCACGCGGTTCTATACGTTTCGAGAACTAATCAGGCAAAAAAAGGTTGGATACAGAGCCGCGCCCAGCCTCTCTGCAGCCTGGGTGCGAATATAATTTGCCGCCCCTTGAAATTAAATACCAAAACCATACATTTATCACGTAAAAATTATTTTGTAAGTCTTTGAAAAAATTGCTTTTATGACTTCGTTCGCCAGCTTACATTGGTCACAATACATCAGTAACAATCACTTATGCATATTCCGTATATACACACACTGAAAGGCACTGATTCAGAGGCATGCTAACTCAAGCATACACATAAATTACCAAGTCGGAAACCTTCAAACGAGTTTTGAATAAAAATAAACATCTTCTGAACGCTTTCAAATCTCGACCGTGACTTTCAAAGGGGATGAATTAACTTCGAATTTCCTTAAATACTTCTAGATTACCAATGAAGCAAAGATCGGAAAACGCAAAATCGTATGTCAGAGTTTTTGAGACAAAATCACCTCCATAGAAAGACAAATTTTATTTGATCGCTATCAAGAATTTCTTAACAGATAAATAACCATTATTATTTACTTTTCATTAAATTAGTTCAGAGATCTTCAACAGCTGCGTTATCACTTCCCTAGTGTCGTTTAGAAATATAGGGTCGTTGGCCTGGAAATTGTTATAGTGGTTATCATGGTTTAAATACTTAATTAGCAAAATGAGCAAAAAGTGGAAGTGAAAAATTAAGAGGCTGTTTCAAAAATATTTTTATCGTTTCTTTGCTTAAAATACTTTTTACGTTTTGCAGATTAGATTATAATCCGATCTACTGTATGATTTGATACCTTCATCGTTACAATTATTTATTCCATAGAGGTACGTACTAGTAAATAACATTAGTTTTCTACCTTTCGATAGGTTCATGAGCCTTAATTGCCCTATTTAACGCCATTTCTTTCGTTCCCTGGTAACTTGTACTAATATATACAAAAGTAAATAGGAAATTAAATGCAGGTCATGTTAAAAATTGACTGAGTGAGCCTTCACTTGGTGGTATTCCATGACAACAAAAGCAAACTGACAAAGAATAAATTCATTTATACAAATATACCACAATAAATACAGACAGATGACCCGTATATAGTTGCATGGCAGATCTGAAGATGATCCCATGCATCGAAACCCTGTCTGTCTGTATTTGTTGTGGTATATTTGTATACATATAGTAAATTAATTCTTTGTCAGTCTGCTTTTGTTGGCAGGTAATATTGTTACGTCTTTGGTATGACAACTCCACTTCCGCAACTATAGGAGATGCTTAAGTAGGGTCTTGGGGCTTAAAATGGGACAATGGTATACGTCATAGGAAATTCAGCGGACAATAAACTCGCGTTCTCCGCGCGGGGAATCGAGTTGTTTGCGATATCAGCGGCGGAGATAAAGGGCAAACTTCGGTCATAGCCATCGACAACGCTCCATTCGTTTTTATTCGAGGACAACGACCCGGCTATATTGCATGGACATCGGCGCACTTGAGAACAAGTGGGCGTGACGGAGTGACTTGGATGGACGGGGAGGAGTGTTTTAAGAGCCACTTCTCTGCGGGGGGGCGCCAACGCAGAGACTTCCGATTTGACGGCTTAAGTGATCTGTGAGCGATTGCGTTTGTTTTCCATAAAGTTCTTCGCCATGAAATGATTTTATACAGCGAGCAGTGGTGCTATAATCCCAGTACCAAGTTTTATCATTACTTGTGTGGTGTGCGTGTCATTAGTTGTGTATCATTACTTGTAGAGTGGTTAGCGTGCTAGCTAGCGCTCCAACCACAAGGTCTCGGATTCGAATCCCGGCTTGTTGGATTTCAAAGTATCCCTAATTATAGTCCCTAATAATAATAATCCCTAGTAGGTCAAGGAATTAGTACCCAACTCTTAAGCTAGGCCACTGTGAAATTTATAAATGAATAAACGAAGCCAGAGCCTCTTACTCTTAAAGGTAAAGGAAGGATACACATGTCCAGTGAACAGGACACCGGCCTATAGCAAACACTACCGATGTCCAGTTAACTGGACAACGTGATATGGGAATGGTCGTGTATGACCGTCCTTAGTTATTGTTGATAGTATTTATTAAAATGGATGTAATTGGGATTAGCTTCCTGTTTTCGTTATTATTATTATTGTAGTTGTTTTTTGTTGCTGTNGGAGTTACAAAATTAAAAGAACTAGAGTACTTTTTTTATTTTGGTATTTGTCAAGGTTTCGTACGGCCGGTATTTATAGTCTATTTCTGTTGAAGAAAGAAAATGATAAAAAAGAAATTTACATGCACTTATTATTGCAGTGTTTCTGAGTCGACCTTAGGATGGTTTGGTCAAATATTCTATGCAATTTTAAGGATCTTTTAAACTTATTCTTCTATCATACGGAGAAGTGCAAGAACTTATTTTTCGAAACAATTTCTCAATGCATTTCTTATGGGAGTTACAGAAATCGGATTTTCAACCATCACCAAATGAAGGCCATTTATGGAGTAGGTAAGTTACTTAAAACAAATTGGTTATTAGAAAGAAAACAAGTTTAAATTATTTTGATGTTTATGTATTTTATACATTTTGATGATTTGTTTATTTTGATGTTGTTAACATGTTGTTATGTTTTGGTTCTCTGATTGTGTAATTTTATGTAAAATTGACACTCTTTGGCACTTCCTGATGAGCTTTTGGCTCAGTGGGACCTGATTGTTACTTTTAGCTCAATGACTTTTATAAATTTTCTTTTCAATTGCTTTTATAAATGTCTGTGTACACTAGACTGGAGTGTAAAAGTATACTGTGCGTATATTTCTATTTATGTATACTTGAAATAAATTTTTTAATCATCATCATTATTATTATTAAACAGAGGTGTCACAGGAAAAACGGAGGTGTAGTAAAGTTTTGGGATTTTTGGGGTTCAACCCCCTCCCCATGAAAACAGAGCACACAATAAACGAAAGCATGCCAGAGGATCGTCTCTCGCAACTGTGCCATACAAACAGCATCGGAGACACTCAGGGTATACATGTTAATGTGTATATAAGTTTCCATTTCTGTTAGACTCTTGGCGAAAGCGTTCCATGTATAATGCAGTGTTTACTCCATGGCTCTGAACCTCCCGAAACAGACAGATCCTTACTACGCCCCTGTTTTGAATAATCTCTTTCCGTCATCTTCCAGAAGAATTAATCGTGCGGGATTTTACTCTGAAAATGAAGCATTCACAGCCATTACACTACCGTATCTCATTGGCGGGTACTCCATTCCCTTCGACCTTTGATGAATTTCTAGTACTGGGATCTCACGAGTATCTTAAACTGAAATCAGATTGTAAAGCTTCTCCACAAAAACCCTACATTTAAGGCAACAAAAGTGTATTTAAATAGTTAATCGGCGATGATTTCCTACGAAAATTCTCTTAAATCGCCCCTTTTAGGCAAGTTCGCCCTCCCCCTTTGAGGAATTTCTAGATCTGCCCCTTAAATACTGTTTGGAAAATTAAATACCGTTTGTTCAGTAGTTTCGTTTGCCTAAGTTTGATGGATTAGATGTAAAAGAAGGAATTAATAAAATCGCCGGCAATAAGGACGTTACCAAGTTACTCCTGAAATAATTCACTACGTATCGCCACTTTATTTGTGTATCTCAGAACCTTTTATAATTTAAATACAGCGAACATTCTTTCAATACAATGAACATTTCGGTTACACTTCCACTTCCCACAGTACAGCACAGTATCTGGTACATATGGTGTGGCATATGGAGTGGTTTTGGGGGTTCAAACCCCCCTCCATGAAAACTGAGCCAGCAGTAAACGAAACCATGCAAGTGGATGACCTTTCGTAATTATGCCATACAAACACCGCTGGAGATTTGCAGGTTGTACACGTTGAAATAAATTAGTTTTTAATTTTCATTATATTTTGGCAGGAAGTATTCCTGCCCCAGGGTTTTAGGCAATACAGTGTTTACTCCATGGCTTTAAACCCCATGGATCCATTAAACCATTAAACCCCCCCCATGGACAAATCCAGGCTACGCTCCTGATCCGACATCTACTTTCCTTTTGAAAAAGCTTTGTCCAGCGCTTGAATTATGTGAAATTGAACCTGAAGCTCCAGCGTTTTAATAGTAGCTGGCGTTTGCAACACCACGTAATTTCCGCAAATTTCAGAATTTAACACACGCGGAATTTCTCGATACCGCAAAGAGGTATCAAAATCCAATTGTAGGCGGCGCATTAAGACGTCCGTGCGCAATCCAGATGCTCGCAGATGGATCTTCCTAATAAATCCCAAGAGCTTCGGCAGGAAGCAGAACCCGTTTTGGAATAATCGCACAGCGGAGAAACTCTCAGACCTGTCCAAGGGCATCCGCCGTCGCGGAGCAGCGCCGATTTGTAAAAAGAGGTCGCCCTTGTAGACAAGTATTTTGGGAAACGAAGATGCATTTGGGTTCCGGAAATATTAGGAAATCTTCGAGAATGACATCAGAAAGAAGAGGAAAAGGGAACGGAAGTTAGAGCTAAACATAGAGCTAAAGTAATCATGTCGCTTTCATCACGATATATGTGAAAATAACAATGATTTTAGGATAAAGTTAAAGTAAGTTAGTTTAAAACTAAAAAAAAAGTTAGACGGTGGTTCCCCACCGTCGCAGTATTCCGCATAATATCGAAGAGTGCTGTTTGCTTCTTATGATACCAGGTGGGATACAGAATTTTCGTTTCGTTTGTGGGGGTGAACTTAAGGATCGTAACCAATAGCATAATCGAGATGTTACCCCTAACGTTGTTATGCAAAATGATTCATTATTAATTTGCCTATTCCGGCCACGGTGGAAGAGTGGTTAGCATGCTACTGCTCCGACAACAAGGTCCCTGGTTCGAATCTCGGCTAGTCGGACTTCTCCGGTTGGGGAATGGCTGTGTGTGTTCGTCCTTTGTTATTGTTTGAGCTCACCACTGTAATGGTCCAGTAAATGTGTGCTTGTGGGGGTACCAGGATATAAATAAATAAATTATCATAAGAAAGTATTGCAAATAAAGAAATGTTGTAAGTTTTCCACATTTTCATTGATGAAACTCTTCAGAATTAGGTTCTGAAGGGCATACATTTATAATCTGAAACTTAGAATGCAGAATCTGAATCTTTCGAATGAATATTTTAGAATTTTTACATACACCAGTGATATCGAAAATTGCCGAAAAAATTATGCCAAATACAAAAGTTTCCGGCGCTCCTTAAGGGGATTTGATATCGTTTAAACTAGCCCTTTCAGAACCTCAGAAAAGATCCTTTCTTCTTAATTCCTTTCTTCCGTTATGATGGTAGTGTGTGAGGAGAGGAAGAAGGGAAGTGGTGGAGGGGTGGCCTCGAACCTAGCGCCGAAGCTCTTTCGATCTATTTGCTGCGCAATGCGCTGGACATGTTGCTCAAATTACACGATTACGGATATTGTGTGAAACTTACATACTTGGAAAGTACCTGAATTCGAAGATAAAGGATTAAGCTAAAATTGTGTCCCAGAAGATTTTCGTATCACTTCTTATTGCCGAGTACCACTACAACGAAAGGGATAGATTTTTAAGTATGTTCTCTAATTTATTTCTCCATTATGGTTTGGATGAACCTAACTAGGAATGTATGTAAGTGTAGCAACATCTTTTAAGCATCGAATGGCGAAAACAGAAATACTTTATCTATATGCATGCAATCATTGCGATGTTATTGCCAACAGCCTGCAAACGGATATTCAGGCCTTGTATCCATTGGCCTTAAGGAAAGTCTGCGGTCTTTCTGAAAATCGATTAAATATTTCACAAGTTATATAATTGGACATGGCATTTTTTTATAAATGTAAGGAAGAAGAGTCAGAATATAGCACATAAAATAATATCAAGTATGAAAAATATGGTTATAAAAATGTAATTAAATTAAATGCACTTAATTTATAATGATTTAATAAGTTTTCCATTGAAATATTGTGCATGAATAATAGCATGTCGTAGTCTTGGGAGGTAATTTCCTATAGATTAAGTTTTTTAAGTTATTCTGCGCATATTAGGAGAGAGGTTTGATAAATTCTATTTTGCCTAACCAAGGAAACCCTATAAATTAGATTTTTAGGATTAGCATATAAGCATTTATGGATGTAGTTATCGAGGATCTATCGTTACAAATGCAATCCTTCGATAAAAATTAAAATGCGTTAAAATGTGAAAAAGAAGAGCGACTCCGCATTAAAAGCCGACAAACTGAATACTAGGATTAAGGAAAGGTGAACTTCTTTGAACGATGAAGTCATGCAGCTGATCCCAAGGGAATAACAAGTGTGAAAAATAGCGACATCACTAGGAATCGAACCCAGGTCTCCCACACTCCGGGCAGGTATTCTACGAAGCGGCATGGTAGTTCAGTGGTTAGAATACCTGCCCGGAAAGTGGGAGACCTGGGTTCGAGTCCCAGTCATGTCGCTATTTTTCACACTTGTTATTCCTAACTGAATACTATTCAGCAGCGAAAGTTTGTAAACAGTGAATTGACAATTATAAAGCAAATCACACTGCAACCGAACATCTAATCCACCTGATATCATTCTGACAGTTTCTCATTAAAACCAAGAAAATCATAATTGTATTAAGGTGACAAAGCTACCAAAACATTTAATTTCAAATAACTGGCGTACAAAGTTCTTTCCTTCTATGGGCTCATTTCAAAAGACTTTATAACTTCTCGGCCTAAACCACACCATGATAAAAAAGTCGTGACATAAGCAAGCAAATATTTTTATGAGCGGAAAACGAACGGGTTTTCCGGCAACAAAAATCAAACGCAAGGTTGAAATAAAGATAATATCAAATAGTTGCGGGACCGTTATTTCATTCAGACTTCCACCCAGTTAGTCATCTTAACCAAAATGATGAGAAAAGTTTATCTGGGGGGACCATGAAAAATAAGTGGATATTTTTCAACTCTTCCTTTAGAGAAGCTCATAGAAGAATGTTATCTTTCGCATAGAATTGATCTCCGGTTTTATTGTCCTTAATTTTAATAGTTGAATAGTTTTAGAAACAGCCACGTAACAGGGCCGTAGCCAGAAACTACTTGAAGAGGTCCAAACTTTTTCCCTTGCAAATTGCGAGCTGTCTTCGTTCGCAAATTTTTCGCCACTCATTCCTTATTCTACTTGAAATCGGACCGAAGCAGGGGGTCGGGACCCTAAGCCACTTCCACCTACTATTCCCAGTTTGAAATGAGCCCACAGTGGCAAGACGTAGAACTAAAAACTTGCTTCTAGTTCAAGACCAGAGTTGCGATTAGCGTCCAAAATTACGATGACCGTTACATCATAGACGCGAGGAAACAATTCTTCAGTAAGATTGATGAAGCCTTGACTATCTCAAGAAACTACTGGGATGCCAGCGAAATTTTTGGCATTGCTCCCAAATACATGCACAGCACCTAAGTTAGTCTGATGAGGAATATGAACGTATCAAAGGTTGACGAACCTCAGAAACTGGTCGAAACGGGAATCACACGTTAGCAAAATGTTAGCGGCTAAAGCTAATCATTTAAGCACGGTTTCCTTAACTGTACCAATAACCACCTAACCTCCCTGAACTCAAAACAAAATTCAAAAGTAGTTATGTAGACTATTTCGGTTTCTATTCATTACACCACATGCGAAATAATCATAATGCGACTTCATGAAATTCAAGACAAATAATTTATCTTCTGTGAATCAGGAGGGAAACAGGACGCTGAATAATACACATAGGTGTTCTATCTTTCGTTAGGTCTATGTGCCCTAATATTCCCCACTGATCGCCATTTCCTTCAGCTCCTGACAACTTACTCCACCCTTTATCTAACTTCTTTTGTCTTTGTTTTCCCCTCTGCTTTTTCCCTTGTAATCTTTTCTCAATAACATTCTTTAGTAATCCCTCTCCCCCAAATATTTGACCCAGAGATTTTAACTATTACAGTCACGACAAGTTGCAGGGCAGCAAACAATCGTACCACCGTAATCAATTAATGGAGATGGATGAGTAAGTTTTTATCTATCATTCGGACTCTTGACATATTTCACCATTAAATTAAAAGAAATTCCATAAAGATTCACAATCTTATTGTTGGTTGTAGATTTCGACTTCGAACTATGAGAACTGATTAAATTAAACGCATTAAAGATGTGAGATGTTATTTTCTCTTACGTATAAATAGACATAATATATTTAATCCGACTCCTACTTTCCCCCGTTGAGAATCAACGGGCACTTCAGCTAATAATTATGTAAACCTGTTATGAACTGTTAACGTATGGTATTGCTTTAGATTTTATTTGAAATTCTGCAAAGTAATATTCAAAATATGTGTTCCGAATCACAATTTATTTTTCTTATACTATATTTTATGATACCGAAGATTAATCGTGATTTTACCGATATTAATGATATGTTGATAGAAAAACTAACAAGGAGGGGCCACAGTCGGTTGGGGGAGACGGTTTTAATAGAAGTAATTAAACGTCGACAGAGGAAATGGGTGGGTTAAATATTGAGAGGAGAGGGATTGCTAAAGAATATTACTGAGGAAAGATTACAAGGGAAAAAGCAGAGATGAAGAAAAAGACAAAAGTTGTTAGATGGCATAAAGGGTGAGGTAAGTTGTCAATAAACGAAAGAAATTACATTGAATAGGGAATATTAAGGCACATGAACCTACCAAAAGATAGAAGAAGAAGAATGTATTAATATTATCAAACGGTGCTTAATTTTATCTAGTAGATTAAATCTGATTATCAAATGTCAAAAGTCAAAGAATAATTCCTTTGTTTATGAAACGACAGGATTATTGACAGGATTTTCGACAAACTTCATTGCACATATAAACCATGTTGGCATTTCATAAATATTATCAAAATCTTAAAAACAAATTTAAGCTAAACCTACCAATTCAATTTTTTGCACAATATCCAACTTTAATTATGCTTACAAGATTAACTTGATTTAGTTTCGCTGCTTGAATTCCATGAATCCGAGCCTTTTCGTAGCGCATTCATTTCGAAGGTAAATTCACAGGAGAGACCGCCGTTTGCCTTGGGTAAAAGACGTGAAAGTAGATTCTTCCCGCTGTTCTTATGACCTTAACAAAATGACGTCATCGGAGAAAATTGCAGCAGAAGAATTTATGAGAACTTGGATCCAGGTGAGAGAGCTATTGTTCAGAGGCCCAGTTTACCCTGAAAATGAGCGGCGTTACCTTGGCAGCTAATCAGAGTCTCTTATAGTCTTTTGCATAAGAACCGCTACTTTGGGATACAGCCTGAATCCGAGCGATACGAATTCCTATATGAGTGAGCGCATGTTCAAAATAATGTAGGGAAGGGTTACAATTCGTCCCGTAAAGTATGGGACTGTCCAAATTTCAGCTTTCCTGTCCCGTTGTCCCGTGGATTTCCACTGGAACGCAAGAAATGTGTGGCGTTTGCGTAATTATATTTCTGTATCCACCGTACTTTTTACAAATCTGTATCTAGTTTAAAATTCCATATTATGTATTCGTATTTGAGTATCACATTAAGGCAAGGTTAAATGGAATGTCTGGCTTTATAGTCCCAATTTCGCCTAATAAAGACGTATTATAATCCAGCTATCTGATGAAAATATCTATGAACTACGATTCACTCTGTATTTCACTATACATGGCTGTTGCAACAGGTTCAGACCGCGCAATTAAGCTAGTAGTTGTGATAACTGAAGTATTGAATAGTAATTACTGAAGCATTTCATAAATATAAGATGCTCGATGTAAGATATAAAATACGAGAAAATGTCATTCCTTATAATTTATGGAATAAAGAGCTAATCTTTGATGTTATAGAACACAGAATTCCCCACTGTCGAATTGAAAATAATATAGACCTGGTCTTTAACGTGTTCTCCTTTGATGATCTACCGTCATCATTGGACATGTGATACATCGTTCGAAAGAACAACTCTTTGACCTTAAAATGAAATACATTAAGAGCCAATATTGATCTCCTGCTTAATCTAAGTCGACGTAAACCAAATCAAAACACTGTAAATTCCCGCAACTTCATGACCCGGTCATCTTTACACCATTGTGGAACAACGACCAGGTGTCAAATAAAAACCAAACTTTTAGCAGAAATGTGATCCATAGTCCTGAATCATAATCCGCGTTTCTGAGATCCGGTCGTGATTTATTAATCTTTGGTAAGCGTCAATTAAAAATCGATCTCCTACAAATTTTATCGTACGAGGTTGAAATGTTTACTAAACATCGTTTAAATTATTTAGAAAAAATAAGTGAGGGCGAGAGCGAGGGATACTTGGGCTAACCTAATAAGATAGGAAAAGAATATTGCGACAGCAAAATAACACCCATGGAATATTTCTTTTGTGCTGGTTTTGAATGTATTCCGATTTTCAGGACTTTGAATTCTAAAACTACTTTTTAACCTACCTGATCTTAGGACGGAATTGAGAGGTGATTCGTTCTTTTAAATCCAAACGCCTCTAATGATTTATATTTACATTAAGTTCACGCGAACTTTTTGAAAATTCCACCCAGAACGGATGAAGTTGTTTGACCTCGAAATGCTAAATTCTAGGAGAGCTTAGAGGTCTATTTCTTTATAACGAACCTTAAACACGAATATTAGGAAAGATTAAGGTTAATGATATTACTATCATATTTGATATAGACGGTATGACGCATTAGAATTCATTAATTTTCTTTATAGTTTAACAAATTTTTCTTATTTTACAGTTAAGACGGCTTTCCTCAAATTACGGCCTATCCAGAGAAAAATATCCATGAGAATTTCTTGACCTACATCCTTTTAATATAGAGACGATAACAAAATTTCCCATTGATTCCATGCAACTATCAGGTCGAGCAGATTCTATCAAAAGCCGAGGGAAGTAAACGTGTTTCCAGAGGAGCGATAGAGTCAATTTCCAGTTAATGCGGGAGACTTCTGGAAGGAGTTCGCACGAAGTAGTCGAAGGGAAAGAATTGCGAAAGATTCTTAACGAAGATGAATGTCACTGCCTCCACCAGGATAATGGGTCATCAGGGTGATAGTGCCAGCGGTAGCTAAGCAAGGAAAATAAATTGCTTCAATTTAGTACATTCTTTTTTTGTTATCGGGTTGGGAAGTGTTGTTGTTACACAACGTTTATAAAACCCCTAACTAGAATCATTTAAACATGTTTAAAGCTCCATAGTTAAGTAATAACTAATGTTATATTCTGTGAATTTAATTAATCATCTAGATTCTAGATCCCCATTGCCCAACCCAGCTCCAGTCTTTATTCGACGTAGAATTTGAAACGTTTGTCTTTACAACCGCAAGAAACTAGCAAAATGTTTACCAATTGATACCAACTATCATATTTCGGTCTGTTTGATTTTTCTCGTTAAGGGTTATTGAAATATTCGTAGATTTCTGTCGTGAGATGAGGTTTCCCATAACTGGAGAAAATTCAATTCCACATTCTCTCAGTACAATTTTCAGTAGACGGTTACTTGACGGATATTGAGTTTTCAACAGCTTCAATCTTTCAGATTAACGCCCTTGACTCTTCTAAACCTATATTTTTACAAATGTAAATAAAATAAACGAACTTTCAGATCATAACTGCTTTATCTTCGTACCAGTAGTATTTACTTTAACTTTTATTTGGTCACATTTTGACATAAGCTAGCATTGAATTTATTTTAAAATTTCCAAATCTTCTGCACTTTCTAAGCCATCAATTCCCCCTAAAATTTGTATCATTCGAGAATGTGAACTATGGCATGTTGAACTATTAATTGTTGTTGAATACCTTAACATTTCTAACCTCCGATTATTGTTGAATAATTTAATATTTAGTCATTGCTGCATAATTATTGTTCTGTGATTACTAGTTACTGCTGTTTAAGTATCGTTTCATTACTATTGTTGTATTGCTACTGTTTAATTATTACAGCTGTGTTACTATTGTTGTACTACCACAACAGTAATACAACACTTTTTTACACTGGGTCCTTCTTGAAATAATGAATGAGATTTTACTATAGGAATTGCTAAGTCAGAGTTCTTCCACGTTGATCGGAAAAGTGACTGGCGTTTGACCGGAAAAGAAAGAAAATAAATGGAGCGAATCATTGCTGGACGCTGGCTAACGGTGAATGGGTCAGTGACGAGGAAAGTGACAATCAGACCGTGAAAGGAAGGGCGAAAATTGAAGTGAGGACGATGTGAAGGAACAATGAAATAGATCTGTAGCTTTGATTCTAATCGCTCAAATGAAGTAATTCATCGCATGATTTGACGTGGTTCTAGGAGAAATAGATGAGTACGTGAATCCATACTCAATTATACTAGATTCACCATCATGAAGACACCATTTAAAATGCATTGGCCCATACATTTTAAACGGGAGATATTCGGGCGCTGTTGCGACATTTGCGTAAAAATATATAGTAAGTCAAAATTGTTTGAATTTTTTCAGTATTGAATGGAATTGATGCCAGATTTTTTTACTCAATTACATAGTATGTACAAGTAACATCCAAGATTACCTTTTTTCATCTACGGAAGAAGCCTTAACTATGTGGAATTCTATAATTGGGTGGAAATTAATTCACTTGGTCAATATTCTTAAGTTTGCTTAAGTGGAATATTGACCAAGTGAATTTATTTCCATCCAATTATATTTTTCCTTCATGAAGTTAAGCTACGGGAGACATAAATCCAAGACTTTCCTTAGATTATTCAGTAGTACCTAGGTTAACAACGGCCTTAGTTAACGACGTACTTGGTTAACGACGAATGACTGATCAAAAAATGTCTTGGGTAACGACGCAAGCTTTGGTTTACGACTTCTTCTGGTGAAGATTGACGTTTAAAAACTTCTTTTATGACTATTTATTTTATTGATAATAATTTTTGTTGCAAATATAATGGAATAAATCTTAATAATATTTACATGAGNCATTGTTTAGGCGAGACTAAACGGGAATCGCGAGTTCGCCAACTTTCTCCGGAAAACGATCCGTTTTACGACGCTATTCCCGAAACGACGCAATTCCCACTTCCATTGATTCCTGTTTCACATGGCCAATGCTCGAAAAAGATTAGATCAAGCGTTACCCAAACGTATGGTTACAGTGGGGCGTTTAAGACTACAAATGGGATGAATTTAGGTTTTAATTAGGAAAATATTTCACCTGTACAATATTTGCATTAACTTTCGTTTCTAGACAAATTTTTGAATAGCAGTGATAATATCTAGCATGTATATACATTCAGACACGGAGAACTTCGAAAGATTTTGCGGAAGTGAATGGTTGAAATAGATATATGATTCGGTATGACTGGTAGTATCAAATTTTGCACAATTGCCACTCTAAGAGGAACCATTTGTTTTTATTGTACTCTAATTATATATTTTAAAATTTGTTTTCTTTAAAAACGGCGGTGGATATCGGCAGAGTCGGCCAAAGGTGGGCAAAAGTGACAGATTCTGCCACGGATTTTATATACTTTTTCAGTACAGACTACCTGTTTGTTAATCTCGAGCAAAAAGTTCTTGAATTGAAAGGAAACTTAAAATTTTCTCCAGTTTATGTTGCTGCATAATTCCCTACTGGGCTAAGGAAATGGTATGTGCAAGGAGTGAAAACGGCTTTCAGATTTCGATTTACATTGTCTTTGAATGTCACAATAGAAATTCTTCGTATCTGCCCCGTTTTCGTAATATCAACACTTCACCTCTGGAAGAATATTCTAATGTAATCGAAAATTCTTACGTAATTATATGCTTGTTTCGTAGTATGTGCTCTCGGATAAAATCCCAGACACCTGGAGTAAATATAAACGCGAAATATAGGTATAATTATCAAACATCACAATCGAATAACGGTTTGTTTCCGCAAATCGCTATTTTGGATGCGTGGTATCATACACAGTCCTCTGGAGGTCTTCGTGGAGGTAGCTGTTACATAATCCTTATAAATAATTCGCGAATTTTAAACCAAAGCACATCGCGGCGTGGGGCTTCTCTTTTTATGCAGACAGTGCTTCACAGCGTTGGTCGCTCGCTCTTTTTCGACTTAACAAGAAGTTAACGTCCAACTCTAGCACGACCAACGTGGTGCAGTAACCTAGAGAGGAAGGAAACATTTCCCGCTCATGTACGCTTCACTTCATTGCTAACTGGAGTTCGCCAAAAAGTAGAACGAACTAATTTATGATATTACCGTAATGTAAGATCACCGGGTCATACCGAGAGAGAGCACATATTTCGAGCGAACGTGACCATGGGAAACTTTTAGTACCCTCGGTAAGAAATCAAAGAGTTAGAAGGGTTAAAGTCACATATTAGAAAAATATTCATTGATTAAACGGAAAATAATTTTCATCAGGGACGTAAAAACTAACAAAAAGATGGAACAGAATGATCTTGTGGCAGTCGCGAGACTGTATTATAAGTGAACAAAGAGAAAAATGCTTTTTAATTCCCACATAAGATATAATTCAACGACAGGTTTCGGCTAAAATGCCATTACCAGATCTCTTATCTCCTGATAATGATATTTTAGCCGAAATCGGTGGCTGAATCTTATGTGGAAATTACCAAGTGTTTTTCCCTAAGTTTATTATGTCCTTTCAGGAAGTCCAGCCAGAGATGATAGATTATACATGTATTATTAGTGTTAAAAGGGATTTACTTTGGTGATAGATATCAGAAACGCGTTCATGATGGGAGCTAAGGGTACTAATGGGTAATGGGTACTAGTAGCTAGTACTAGTAGCTAGTACTAGTAGCTAGTACTAGCTAGGGACTAGTAGGGTCGCCGACTCTTCCAGATTCGACGGGAGACTCTCGGATTTGATTAACTTTAATTGAAAACTAAAATTAATTAATAAATAATAATTTGATTATATAATATTTCTGAAAAAAGTTTCCATGCCCCATAACGACGTTCAATCAAATAAATATTTTTGGAGGCTGACGATGATGTCAGTTTATATGCTTACTTAAAGTAATTACACGAATAACTTTACGGTGGAAAGGATTGGATTGGAATTATATTGATGAGCCCTCTTCTTCTCGTATACTCTAATGCATATCATGAAGTTATCAAAATGTCATTTATTAATAAGTTTCAAATGAAAAAACAGTGCGCATAATGGCATTATTATTACAGCGACTGATAAAAACAGAACTTTCGAAAAAATCGAAACGCTTCCTCTCTCCTATATTTATAAACACGAATTAATAATTTATGTGCAAAAATATGAACTCATTTGAAAATAGCAAATTACAGCACAAATAAAACACCAGAGGTGATAATGAGTCACCACATACGATCCTTCCGATGTTTTAAAGAAATCCATAATACATGGGCATAATATCGCATAACTAAACACCTAAAGATTTTCTGAAAGTATTACAAAAACTATATGGAATAAGTGTTAAGTGTTATTAACCGGTGGATGAATTTCTATTGCATAGTGATATATCCTGCTGGAAATAGATTTTTGTTATGTAGTGATTCATATATTTGAAATGTCATATGCCATTCTAAATTCCGTGTAATAATTTGATATGTAACTAGTTGTGGGACTTTGTCATGTATTTTTATACTGTATAATGTAACTAATTTACGGCAATTTGCCGAAAATCCATTTTAATACTCCAAAGTAACCATGGGAAAGACGAGCGGCACTGTGTTTGCTCATAATTTTTACTTATATTTCCTCCTTTTTTTATTCCGTTTAATTTTTAAGAACTTTTTATATTCTTTTGATCTGGACATGTCACCAATTCAATACAGATTTCGTTCTGTGTATACGAACGTACTTATGACGAAATTATTATTGCATTATAACATTCGATTTTCAACGCTGCATCAAGAGCCAGTAAACGATAGGTCACTGCCACATAGATGGACATTCGGCGAGTTAATATACATATGATATGACCAGTGTTACATGATTACTAACGAATTATGCCACTGCGAAAGGCCATCTCGTTCCAAATATGGCCTTCCTTCGAAAGGGAGTGTCTCGCTGCATGAGTTAAAAGAAAGGCTTGAAGCCATCTGTATAGTGTCGTTCACCTCCAATCAAAGTCATCGCTGCGTATGGACATCGCTTTAAGACGTCACCGTTGTCGACACACGGCGGCGAGTGGCTCGCGCACATTGTATAGGCGAGACTAAACGGGAATCGCGAGTTCGCCAACTTTCTCCGGAAAACGATCCGTTTTACGACGCTATTCCCGAAACGACGCAATTCCCACTTCCATTGATTCCTGTTTCACATGGCCAATGCTCGAAAAAGATTAGATCAAGCGTTACCCAAACGTATGGTTACAGTGGGGCGTTTAAG
The DNA here is from genome assembly GCA_000376725.2 of Ladona fulva. Lineage (NCBI taxonomy): Eukaryota > Metazoa > Arthropoda > Insecta > Odonata > Libellulidae > Ladona > Ladona fulva. The sequence goes on along the minus strand of KZ308575.1, from coordinate 545,371 downwards.
ACTACAAATGGGATGAATTTAGGTTTTAATTAGGAAAATATTTCACCTGTACAATATTTGCATTAACTTTCGTTTCTAGACAAATTTTTGAATAGCAGTGATAATATCTAGCATGTATATACATTCAGACACGGAGAACTTCGAAAGATTTTGCGGAAGTGAATGGTTGAAATAGATATATGATTCGGTATGACTGGTAGTATCAAATTTTGCACAATTGCCACTTAAGGCATTTATGTGCGAGACGATTATCCTGTATTAGGCAAGCTAGTAGACAAACCTATTTTGCAATATAAGTTATAGCACCTATTGGATTTCTTACATAAATAAATACTACATACTAAATAAATTCTATAAGCTAAGGAAATAACCTGCATGCTATGGACTAACCTGATTAACAGCAGTATTCATAATGGTTTTTATAAAAAGATTACAATTATTCTAAATAAAACAGAAATAATTGCGACGTTGCGCTTTGATGTATATATACGTGGAGTGCAAATAAAAATTAATAAGGAAAACAAATCTAACGTTGGCCAAAAATCTACATTTGGTATTGGATTTTCTTCAGTTGAAACCAATAACCTACTGAATTGCTGATTAATTTAATAAATGACGAAAACGCCCTTGTTCTAGTGAATCTCTCCAATTATCCAACAATTGCTGACTTTGAAAGCCATTATTTGTCCTCATCAAGGCATAATTAATGGAATTAATAAACCTCATTCGAGATACTGTTCTACCTAGTCAATACAACAGTAGCGACGTAAATAATTGTCTTATGTAAATTAATCAAGCCTTATCCACCTTCAGGTCTTGAATANAAATTAAATTTATAAAACACTGGTACATTCTTCTATGTGAATAGAAACCCATAAGGCACGTTGACGAAAAGATGCGATAGCTCAACCTGACGTATCAAGAATTGCCTGTACCTGAAGAGGTCAGGAAATTGCTTCAAAAGAATCATCGTGTTTTTTTATTCTTTAAAGGACGACTAACAAATCGTAAATAAAACATCTGGTACTCATGAAATGTCTATTCGAAAAGAACCTCATCGCCGTGAGTTTAATAGTCTAGTCCAGGGTTTCCCAAAGTGTGTTCCGCGGAACACTGGTGTTCCACGAAGAGTTTTTAAGTGTTCCGCGGAATCTTACGAAGAATGATGATTCTTGTATGAAGTTCAGTTTTGAATTAAGAAAAAGTTACCTAGGTGTTCCGCTGATATCGTGGAATTGATAAAGTGTTCCGCCGGAGGAAAAGTTTGGGAAACTCTGCTCTAAAGAATATTATGCGGATGAAAAAAATCTTTAAACGTATTTTTCTACCCACAAAGACAACGGTAGAGTTCGGAAAATCACCGGAGAATTATCGAAATAAATTATTAATACTAAGAGATACTATAAATTAGTTCATAAAATTGCAACTTTTGTGGGAATCATAAGTCGAAATAACAGATTTCGAAATATTTAAAGACTGATAACAACTGGTACCAAACATTCGCACATTGTCCTACAATTACACTTAATTAGTCCTTAGCAAATAGTAGTCATTTAGCTTTATATTCGACTGACGTGGCACGCTTGAATTAGCAATATATGGGTTGTATGATATATCCAAGACTATATCTATTTAAGCGTTTCTGTTAACTTCACGAAATTTATGAGGAACTTAAGTAAAAGAGTTCCTGTTAACTTTACGTGTGGCAATTTGTTATGCGGTATTGGTGGAATTTAACAATACAATTCATATTTCTAGTTCGAAAACTCATACAAAACTGTATATGTAGACTGAAAAGTCGAAAGTTTATCTTTAGTGACAAGAATAATTAACGTACTAAGAGGTAAGGACTCTTGACAGCTGTAACATCTGCTCAATGACGTAGTCGCAAGCTATCTTAAAGGGGGCCTCCACCAAATACAACGCAAATGCGGGTTGTGACTGAAGCTTAAAGCGAGAGATTTTTCCATCCTCCAAAACCGAATGACGGAACGAAAAGTGTTCAATATTACGGGATGTGGGCGAATAATTCCAATAAACTGACGCTTCCCTAGTGCACATGATTCAAGGGTAACAAACATATCTATCATGTAGATAATGTAAAGTAATGTAAGTTGTTTCACGCGTTAAGCAATCTCATGCCTTCCTTCCTTGAATAATGCGCAATATATGTGAACTCTAAATGGTTTAAACTAGAATAATTGAACGCTTATTTCACGTTTCACTTCTACATTATTTATTTTCAAGCAAAATAAGAAATACCATGTTTATCAATAATATTTGTACAATATTCCAAAACACATATGCAACCCTAGTGGACCGGGTACGACAAACTAATGCCATCATCAGGTAGTGTATGTTTATTTTGCCGAATTTAAGTCTACTTATATACGAAAAATATATTGCAATCCTGCACTATATAGTATTGTACTGTACAAGCATTATTAATAACCATAGGATGATTATCCGATTTCACCAAGTTACCACCATGACAGTCAAATTTAGACTTAGAAATAATCACCTAATTGCAGTATTCGAAGATCCAATCAATCGCTAAATTCACAATTTAATCCACTGTGTGACAGAAAGATTTCAAAATGTGAACTTTAATATTCAATTACAAGAACAAACCTCAAATATTTTGTTTCCTTTAACGTGGAGACCGCGCTGATGTTGAATTCGAGATACTGGCGCGACGCTTTCACTGATCTGATGGTTGTTTCGACGAGAAGGGCTTCTCGAGGATATATATTCTCGAGGGAAGGGTAAAAATGTTCAAAATCTTGAAAATGCACGAAATTGTTGGTTGAATGGTAGATATTTTCCGCCTCATATACAGCGACTTTCAATATTGTTTTCAAAGAGTCGCCCGATTGGCTAGTTGCCTCAAAAATGACGATAAACTCATAACAAAAATGGGGAACGTGCATTGTCAATTTTTGTCGGGGTCCAATTGTAGTTCAATTTGGCGACAATCGTAGCTTAGGTCCTCAAACTAATCTTCAACATGACTCAATTCGTATGAATAATTCAGGGGATTACGCAAATGGAAATACATTACTTGCAAATGAATCACTATCAGGTGACTCGCTTTCCATATCAGCCTATGAATTTTATGACAGGTAAGATACTAGATTCCGAGCATGCTTTGGGGACGCGAAGCAATGCGAAGCGGATGCCATCCAATAGCTATCGCGGAAATGCAATGGATGGTCACTTGGAATTCTTCGCGCAGAAGAAGACGGTTGCAGCGATGGAAGGATGAAGAGATCCCGCCTACGCCGGCTAGCGAGGTCGACGCAGCCAAAAATCCATTGGCCTACTGGGTGAGAACATTTCGAAATCCGTCGTTTGGCACCGCACGATAAAACACGCCTGAATACCGCTCCCTTCTTGTTATTAACGGATATTTCGGATAAACAAGGCACCTGTGAACTATTTTCACGACAAAAACAACCTATCATTCCTCAAGCGTTAAATTTTCAACCACAGCTGCTCAAGGAAAGAGTTTTGCGGAGGTTGCGTAAGATGGTAATCACCGCCCTTCGAGTGAGTTCGTCATTAAGTGCACGAACTTTCCGGCCGGTTGAGTTCAATTCTTTCGGCCCGTAACAGGAAAACCAACAAAATGAAGCATTGTAAAAGGTACATTTCTGTATGTTGCGTAACGCTAAAACGTACAGAGTAAACGTACGTAATGCGTTTGAAAGTACACGGGTGAATTTGACGTTTGTAAGAGTTCCATGTCTTTTACAAACCATGTATTCTGGGGTGATCTAAAGCGGATTCAGATTTATCCGTAGCCCTTACAAGCGTTAATATTTACTAAGTATATAAATATTCTCGTATATATGACAATCACAAACTAACTACTTACGAGCATTGGTGTAAAATTTTCCGTAGTTTTAATTTGCTAAGATGGTAAAATGTTTCGATAAGGATCACTGGAAATTCTGCAATGATTGCAGGTCGAATAAAATTAAATTGGAAACAATTTAAATTTATTCGCGTTCAAATTGCAGAAATTGAAGCATTTAGGATGGTATTACTCAGATAATCAGATCTTGTAACACGGGCGCAAGACCTTTCCCACAAAAGTATGTTTTCGAACTGTTATTTTAATAGGTGAAAAGTATGTATCACAGAGTACGCCGACAACACTGAGCCCTCTATTCGACCCAAAAATAACTAAAAAATCACAGATGAGAAAAATCAAGACCATTCAGATTGCCAAAGAGATATTTAAGCAAGTAAACAGTAACGCATAAGCTCCATATTTGAGGAAAAACGGAGAAAAATTGACGGACCCGGAACATGAATTAGAATCTTCCTCTAGCCGGGCGGGTGTTCAGTTGACCAATCAAGCGGATCTTCTGCGGCAAAACTACTAATTTTTTAATCCGGATTTCTTACGAAAGTTAAGGAGAATTAAAGATAAAACGGGACAACAACAACAATAATAACAATAATAATTTCTTTAGTGGAAACAGGAAGATGATCCCAGTTACATCCATTTTAATAGCAATCACTATCAGTATTTATTTAGTAATTAACTAACACACAACCATTCCACATTCCACAACCAGGGAAAGCGAACAGAACGCAAAGATTAATAAGTAAAACCCTGAGAGGATGTCCATCAAAAGTCAAAGAAATTGTTAATTATTCCCTCATTCGGCCTAGTCTCGAATACTGCTGCGTGGTTTGGGATCCACATGAAGTAGGGTTAGTTTCAGATTTAGAGATGGTCCAACGTAGAGCAGCTCGTTTCGTCACTGGAAACTTCAGGTTCGACAGTAGCGTTACGGCTATGATAAAATCCCTCGGGTGGAATTCGCTCCAGGTGAGAAGGTCAGATTATCGACGAAAGCTTTTCGACAGTCAGAATTTTTAGATGAAGTGGAAGACAGAGTTATTCCGATAAACAACGAGCGCGATCTCCGAGAGGTGACGACCAAGCGTTACAAGGAAGTAATCGCTAAAACAGATTGTTAATTCTAGTCGTTCTTTCCACAGAGCATTAGAGATGCGAACAGGATGGATTAGTTTAGTTCTTTGGTGTTGATACACCCCCTGCCATGCGCCACTGGCGGCTTGCGGGGTATGAATGAAGCGCTGCACTAAGATCTCACGAAAATTTTTATCGCACACTTATTTACTTTGTAATATCACGTCATCCATCCTAATACTCAACATCCCATGATGTAAGGAAAGCGATGAGTCTAAGAGAAAATAAATCGGTTCATGAATGCTGGTTGCTGTAGCTAAGAAGTGAGTCTCACTCTCGAATATGGCTGCGAACTCTTTCCCACATGACTCACGTCTGCGAAGATCGAAGCTTCCATTGCGACCTAAAAACGAACGAAGGCACGCGGAATATGAAAACTTTTGCCGGCGTGGACGACCACCGTTTCACCTGATAAGATCAACTCCAGGTATGCAGCCAGGATAACTTCTATTTATATCTTTCGGAGTGTCGAGGAGGCCTAGAGGCAGAAAGTGCACTAATGTTGGAGTGTGCGAGAGAGTAACCACCCTCCGTGCTATGGAAAACAGGAAATAAATTGCTCCAAGGGAAAGTGCTGGAAGAATTCAATGTTAGGGAAAGATATCCATGAAACACTTGCTTTATCGTTTTTGGTACGGCTTCTGAACAGTTTCGCGCTTCAAATTCGCTTTATACAAACTTATCAAGTGGCTATAATTTTTCAATAGTTCACGCAAAATGATAAATATAATGAGTTTTACGTTAACTAAGATTAATCCAATTTTCCACGATTCTGAAATAAATATTACTTGTTTATGGCATATAACCACATACGGTGGCGTAGTGGTTAGCGTGCAAGCTTAGCAACGCCGAGGTCCCGGGTTCGAATCCTGGTGTTTGTGGGTTCGTTGTTTGTGTTCGTCTTTACACGGTTAACTGTAAGTGTGATCTCATTAGACTAAAACTTCGCCTAAATAAAGACATGATATACGGATTAGTTCACGTTTCCAATAAAATATATAGATAGACAAGTGGGTTGCGCATTTTCCTTTGGCGAAAGCTGTTCCGGGTTCGATTTCCGGTGGGAGCCCATATGTACGTAATGACCTCAGCTATAGCAGCACTTTTAACTATACTAGTAGTACTACTTATAAATACTTAGTAAATACTTTGAATTGTTAACATGTCGGTCAATGATTATCCAGCCGATTGAAATAAATTCAAAAATACACCAGCTAAATACTTTCTGTGAGATACGTGAGCATAAAATAGCGAAAGGTTATCCTATCACTGGTCTACAGCTTTGATTAAATAACTTGACATCCAGCGGCGTTATTCAGAAAGAGGTTAACGCCCAGATAGCCTTAACTAAATACAATGCCTTATAGAGGTAAAAGTGAAGGTCTGGGAAGAAAATTTCGCAAACGATTCCTGTCAGACTTCCCCCGAGAGAACGTTCTCATAATTTGCTCTCGGCCCTTTAACACTCGACAAAGGATGGAAACCGGTGCTACAGAACAGCAGACAGTTTGCGGACCGTGACTTGGCACCTCTCTAGCTATTCACACAGTGTTTGGCCTTCCGATTTTGCGGCCAGCGGATTGCTTCTCAAGGCGTTCTTATCTTTCCACTTCCGAATTCTGATCAAAGTATGGGCCTCAATGGGACATGTTTCCATTATGACCAATTCTATGCCTCAACGCCAATAAGTCGCATCAATTAACATTGGGCGACAAGTTACATCTGCAGAATGTTTGTATCAAAAGGAATTTGTGATTCCTTTGACAAACACTTCCAGCAGCGATGTATCAAAAGTTCCACACACGATTTATCCTTCTTCAGTGACTTTAAAAGGCAGAAAAAAAACAGATTCTCGGAAAAATGAGTTAGAATAATTAGAATAAAAAATAGAATTAGACTTAGTGTGGCTGAATTCCATCTATTTTCTCTTTTACAAAAAAGACGGGTATATTCCTCATACATTGAATGAAATTATCCAATAACCTAAATAATAATAAGTATCATAAATAGTAAATTCACGCATTGTAAAAGGTACATTTCTGTATGTTGCGTAACGCTAAAACGTACAGAGTAAACGTACGTAATGCGTTTGAAAGTACACGGGTGAATTTGACGTTTGTAAGAGTTCCATGTCTTTTACAAACCATGTATTCTGGGGTGATCTAAAGCGGATTCAGATTTATCCGTAGCCCTTACAAGCGTTAATATTTACTAAGTATATAAATATTCTCGTATATATGACAATCACAAACTAACTACTTACGAGCATTGGTGTAAAATTTTCCGTAGTTTTAATTTGCTAAGATGGTAAAATGTTTCGATAAGGATCACTGGAAATTCTGCAATGATTGCAGGTCGAATAAAATTAAATTGGAAACAATTTAAATTTATTCGCGTTCAAATTGCAGAAATTGAAGCATTTAGGATGGTATTACTCAGATAATCAGATCTTGTAACACGGGCGCAAGACCTTTCCCACAAAAGTATGTTTTCGAACTGTTATTTTAATAGGTGAAAAGTATGTATCACAGAGTACGCCGACAACACTGAGCCCTCTATTCGACCCAAAAATAACTAAAAAATCACAGATGAGAAAAATCAAGACCATTCAGATTGCCAAAGAGATATTTAAGCAAGTAAACAGTAACGCATAAGCTCCATATTTGAGGAAAAACGGAGAAAAATTGACGGACCCGGAACATGAATTAGAATCTTCCTCTAGCCGGGCGGGTGTTCAGTTGACCAATCAAGCGGATCTTCTGCGGCAAAACTACTAATTTTTTAATCCGGATTTCTTACGAAAGTTAAGGAGAATTAAAGATAAAACGGGACAACAACAACAATAATAACAATAATAATTTCTTTAGTGGAAACAGGAAGATGATCCCAGTTACATCCATTTTAATAGCAATCACTATCAGTATTTATTTAGTAATTAACTAACACACAACCATTCCACATTCCACAACCAGGGAAAGCGAACAGAACGCAAAGATTAATAAGTAAAACCCTGAGAGGATGTCCATCAAAAGTCAAAGAAATTGTTAATTATTCCCTCATTCGGCCTAGTCTCGAATACTGCTGCGTGGTTTGGGATCCACATGAAGTAGGGTTAGTTTCAGATGTAGAGATGGTCCAAAGCAGAGCAGCTCGTTTCGTCACTNGGGGGCCTAGATATGATCTTTTCGCTTCGGGCCTCTGATGGTCTTTCAGCTTGGGGCTAAAAATGCTAATCTTTAACGAATAATGTTAAGTTTACTTTAACGGTAACTACGGTCAGTACTAAATATGTACGTTTGCTCGTAAAAAGGCCCAAAAAATCAGGGTTTTAATATCACTCCCACAAGGTCAGCTGTGAATGGATAAACCGAGCACACGATGAGGAAATCCCTAAATTCTCGAGTAGGTGTGGATTATGGACGAGGAGGAAAATGAACTCGACGGATTTCTCTAATGTGTGACGAAGAATATAGGTGAATCCGACAGAGGGGAAATCCAGCGAATGGGCGTTGGAGATGGAAACACCCTCAAAATAGCTGTGAAGGAAAAGTGCTCCGACTTTCGTTCTAGCAGGAAATTTGCACTAAAATGCTTCGATGAAAGTTGGACGCGTGGGAGAACACAAGGACGAGGAGAATTGCGAAGGAAATACGGGGTTATCAAAGGGGAGGGAGCACGAAAAGATAATAGTCCAAAAAAACTTCTAAAACAAGCATACCAAAGGCAAAAATATAAGATAATCTATGTTTCCCTATGAGTTATTCCGGGAAACATGAACTTTAAAGGCGAAAATACTTATGAAAATTTAACCTGATCAGACCTTTGTAGAATCAGGATTTCTTTCCTCGGTTTGTTCCATGCTTTTACGACGGCACTAAAGTAATTTCAGAAAGAGACAGAACGAAGCTTCACTGAGTCACTGCAGATCTCTCATAATATAAAGCTTACGCAAGCATTAATTGTTGGTTGTTTTGTTATTTTGTCTTCATTTATTGCTACGTTGGATGTAGCATTTACTGTTGCCAATAATTGTTGTCCTTGTTTATTTATTATTATTTACTGATAAAGATTGATAATTATTGTCCGTCAACATAAGCAATAGTGTAAGATTAATTTTTTCAATCGAGATACGTGTATCTTTTATTTCTATGACTGAAATATTAGTCATAAACATAGCCTCATGTTCACGAACGATAAGGAACAATAATTTTATCAGTAAATAAACATAAGTAATTAAATATGCACCAGAATTGATAAAAAAGTTGTAGCAATAATTAATTTAGTAGTCCAAGATAAACAAATTTACAAAATCACCTCTCAGTAGAACTGCAAATGAGTATCCCAAAACGTTTTTCAACGACCATTGCTTAGTGCCAAGCAACTATCGGAAAGTTCCATAGCACGAGGATTTGATTTATAAACGGATTACAAGAATTCCTATCGAATTAACTGCGCATTCATAACCACTGCAAACAAATATGCTCTGCTTACACGCCGCAAGAGGTCGTATAATCATTTGCCGAGTTAAGTATCGCCTTCCATCCCTCTGCGTATGAATTGACATTGACAACAGACCTTTGCAAATAGGTCATAAATTACGCAAGATGAAGACACAATGGATGCTCTGTTAGCAGAAGAAAGTAGATGATGATACAACGCATATATACTTGGAATACCCTGCTGATCCGAAAAAAACATCGCAATATTCGACGCGTTTTTCACTATTTTCCAGAAAATCGGCAAATGCAAAATTAACTCGATAAATTTTAAATGTGGATACTTACGAGACCCTGGTTGGAAATGTTTCAATTTTTACTAAGAGTCTGTGGTGTAGAAGATTGTCTTTGTTTAACTTTATTCCTTTCAAACTCAAATGCTTTCATGAAAAGGTTTTGAAAAGAGAATGTAATAATAAATTTTAACAAGGATTTTATCAAATCAATTTTTTCACTTTTTAAAACTCACGGAGGAGGCCGACAATTGGTGAAATTTGATGGCATTACGAGGAATTGTTGAATAAAACAAGGTTTTGAACAACAAAGAAAATTACGTTTAGTATATTCACAGTATATAATGGCCGAATGGGCTTGAAGATAGCTATCAATAGCCGAAACTAGTCGCCAACGAATTGTATATATTGTGGATTAGGAAACGTAATATTCTTTGTTGTTCAAAACTTTGTTTTATTAAACAATTTCACATGACATTTTCACTTTTTCTTAATTTAGATAAGAGGTACCAGAAGGCACAACTGGAAAAGGTGGTAGCTAATACTATAAATAAAAAAATCGGTCAGAGGCGTGAATTTTGAAGGATATAAAATATATTCTTGGTGGTACATACCTCCATCAAACGTTAGATGTGAGAAGGGACAAAGAAGTCTCAATCCCGCCATTTCATAAACACGTATTATTCTTTTTATTATTACTATTATACGGGGACGGAAACTCTACAAAGATGGGGGCGAACTTGCCAAAGGAGGGGCCTTTAAGACAGCATCCTTAAGAAGTCATCTCTAAGTTCAAAAATTGACAGATCTTAAGCAAAACCATCACAATCTGATTTTAGTTTAAGTTCCCAATCAGATCTACGTAAATACCCTGCAAGCCGCCTTTCGGCGTGTGGCAGGGGGTGTAAACACCAAACACCTAAGCAAATTGCTAGTACGCTACTATAAAGTTGCCAAGGCGAATGCTCCCTGGATTCGCCAATGCCAACTTGAGGTATATGAATTGTTTCTAATTTTCATTGTTAAGGCAGTGGAAAAAAAGGTATAAATAGTATCGATAATAATAATGTCTACCTTATTCTATGCAATTTATGGTGATATTTGAAGCGCACTTGTACCATTTTCCCACATTTCCAGAGGATGCAAAATGAACTTTGAGCCTGCATTACGCTTTCTTGCGAATTATCTTCTAATATACGATAATTTTCCTCTTATTTGATCGCTAGGCATTTCCGTGCATAATGCTACTTACTACTACATGTTAAAGATATTTCTCAATAGCGATTATTATATTCAGGAAGAAACCTTTCCTAGTTTTGCGGTCTTGCGGTTTCTCTTTCCATCGCCGAAGATTTAGAAAACATCCCGGTGATCTCATGGGACCTGCTGCGGAGGTGAGTAGGTCAAAGGAACATCTTTAGATCACGTGACCTCTTGCGTCTAGATTGACCTTCCCTAGATGAAACCGGAAAATCATACACCCATAGACGCTGCCTTCAAACCATACTGGTAATTATATGCCACCCATGGCCAAATTTTCTTTCCCCAGACGAGCTGCATCTAATAGCTCTACTGTAGTAGGTACCTTTAAGAGTGTCCGTAACAACAAATCCGCACCGATCAAATAAATAAAGAATATCGACGGCTTCACTGAAAACAAATAATTATATAATTTTGTGTGAACAACATGAAAAATAACAATACCAAATAAATTAATGAAATATTTAAGACAAAAATGAGTTTTAAAACCGTAAATTTGGTGACTTAAAAAGCAGTGGCATACTGCTAAATCTTGACGGTGTAGTTTACTAAGTCATTATCCCCACATAAGGTATGCGGTACACATTTGTCTTATTTTTGAAGAAATATTAACTAAACGGTTACAGCCATATGAGAAAATCTGAAAGAATACCGTGAACAAAAGATATAAAAAAAGAATAGGTTGCACTATGGAAGAACTCGGAAGATTTTAGTCGTACATTTTTCACGTAGTAGATTGTGGAAGAATTTGGGTGTGCTGTATATTGCACCATATGGCTGTATGCAATTACTTTACAGAAAGAAGACGAGCTTCGACTTATGAGAACTTTGGTGTAATTGAAAATGTTTGTTTTTGATAACCTGTCCCATTGGACTAAATTAAGATGCGAGATGTTATTTTCTCTTATGTATGTACAAATATGTATACTGTATTTAATGCGACCTCTATTTTCCCCGTGTAGACTCAACGGGAACTTCAGCCAGTATAAAATTGGTATTAATTCTTATTTTATGACAAAGATATTTAGAGACGATTTCGTCGTGTTATATTTCGCCGAGTTGTCCTTTCGACAAGCTGTTCTTACGCCGAGTTGTCTGTCGCCGAGTTGTCTGTCACCGAGTTGTCTGTCGCCGAATTGTCTGTCGACGAATTGTCTGTCGCCGAATTGTCTGTCGACGAATTGTCTGTCGCCGAATTGTCTGTCGCCGAGTTGTCCTTCGCCCAGTTGACCCTGAAACCCTCTACATTCCCATAACTAAGGAGAAGTTTTCATTGCCCTGGTACTCCTCACCTCTTTCAGAAATACTTCCTTCACACTCAACGTTTAATGATCGAACGTGCGCAAGAGCGATATCAGAATAAGGATGGCATTGAGACACAATCGCATTGCAGTCATAAAAGTGTTGTGCTAATTGAGAGACTTTAATGCGAGAGAATTTCGAAAGCTGCATATCTCCAGACTGATGTGTTCCGAACTTGAGGAAGTGACTCAGGAAGTAAAGAGTCGGTCGAATCTTAGTGCGTGCATTTGCGTTAAACATTGAGAACGCTAATTGTGTCGACGGCAATGCAAATGAAGGCGGAGCCGATTTCGTCTGGGACGGGTTTTTCCAGTGGGATGGCCACTTCGCGGCGATATCGCATTGGCTGGATGGGAGCACGGGACACTTTTCACTTTCGCGCTAACTTTTACCATTTGTAACAAATTGCGCTTAATTTATAACTATTGAATTACATTCTAATTATCTGTAATTGCTTACGTATTGTAACTGTATACAATTGGCTGCTCCTTCCGCCTCACCTCTCACATCTTGATCCTGTGTACTAGGATTTTATTATTTATATTCTTGTACTATTCTTTATATTTTATTATTATTAATAAGTATTCAAACTTTTCATGTTCCCTAAAATTCCTCACTTAGAGCCTTTATTTTTATTCCTTGATAACTAACCCCTTCTTTCATATTATCGTTTCATATATTCATAATGGTCTTGTATGTTCGTCCTTTGATATTGTTTTAAATATTTAATAAAGTGGATGTAATTGGGATTAGCTTCCAGTATCCATTATAGAACTTATTATTATTATCATCAACATCCTAAATATTTTTGCCTCTCTTCCCCTCTGTCTTTCTCTATTTTTAAGCCTAATACTACAAACTGTTCCCCGGCTTGAAAGTGACTATAACGATTAAATTAGTTCCCATTAAGATTTACTGTGTTTATAGCAATTATGAAATTCACGTTTGCTGTTTAGTATATAACCTCTAAACTTCACTTTACTTGGCATTTATAGACACAAACTTCTCTGCTGAACAACAAAACAGAGGGAAGCGAACGTTTTTCTTCCTTTTTCCTGATGAGTCAAGAGGAAAATACCAAAGTTACTTTAACGTCTGTGTTGATGTTTCATAGTGTTCTACGCCAAATCTATCTATTTATTTAATATTTAATGACCATATATTGTCAATAGACCAGGTGGTAGTCGTTATTGGGGGAAAGCAAAAATAAAACGCCCTGCCTGGTATTTACCCAACTCGGAAGGAAAGCCCCCTAAAACCTCCCGAAGGCAGTGCGTCACACAATTTCGTTATTAAGTCTAAACAAACTTCAATTTCAAACAATTAACGTCGTAAGCTAAGCCATTCATTTTAACTCATTGAATTTATTAAGGTGTATTTTATATATTTCAGGGAAAAATCTTCGTATTCTAGTCGGATTAAGATATTTGAGGTCAGTCGGATCATTGCTATAGAATCTGAAAATCTTTCATCTTATACCTTCGCTGCTCCTTAACAAATGATCTACTGATAATTTGGAATCTATAGAAAAATGATGGCCTATAGCAAGCGATTATCACATTTATAAGCTCTGAAATGCAGCTCTGGCTGCCGAATAACCAATGCATGAGACAGAATCTGTTTTGAATATACACCGATAAATTTATTTCTCGTTGAAAATATTAATTTTATTTGTTTCAATTCACAAACACAAAAACGATTTTAAGAAATTGCAAGAACTCCGAAATCATCAGTTATTTCTATGATGTTACTTTGGTAAGTTACGACAAACAGGTAACATTCTTCGTGGCAAATATTTATTAGCTGATTCTTTGTATTAAGATATTTTATAATAATATAATAATAATAATCGACTTTATTTCAGGGAGAGATTGAGACTAGTAAGTCTCTTCTTACATCTCACCCTTTTATAAGGTTCTTATACGTAGTAAGATACTTTTATTCATTTAACAGATGCTATATGAGATATATTTGCTGGACATGGATAATTCTGTTCCTTCTTCCGCCTCGATTTCAATATTTAATTAAGTAAATACTGGCTATGGGTAACCAATTATTGCGTAGTTAGTAATAGCGATTGGAATAACTAATATTTTAATTTATAAAACCCAAACGGAGCTGTTACGTCAAATTATTGAAATTTCCTTGAGAAATAAACTAACCAAAAGATATCGAGAAGAAAGGAGGCGGGCTTATTAATTTCATCAAGGCCAGCTGCTGTCAGCTGTGATGAATACGTACAGCTCGATCGGGGAAGTTGAATCCGAACGAAACCATTAGTGCAGATCAAAGAAAGCGATTCGAACGACTGGCTACACTTTCAAGAACGCTTTTTTACAGCTCCGAGGCTGAGAAGGCGCACCTGAGCGAAAATTCCCAAGAATCCGAACTCTCAACGTGTAACAGTACGATAATAAAGTTGCCTCAGACGTAGACCAAACCTTTCCTTGCGGACAACGAGGCTAAATGCCCTTCACGTGTTCGTGAAAATGAAAAATGTAGCGAGATAACCTTTTTACAGTACAAGCCACTATTGGGTAACTTCAATAGGTACAATTTGACTGACAGGTCATTCAACCAGCAGAGTCATTCGACCCGGTCTCAGGTACTCTCCCAGACCCGAAAACACTGAAAACCTTTTCGAGTAATTAAGACTGTTTAACTAATATATGTCTACGGAGGAATTCTTCTATTCCTGGAGCACTTCATTGAAGAAGTTGACAGAGTACAGAAGTAGTTTGAGTCTTTTAGGCCGGATTCCGCCTTGAGGAAAGAAATGGAACCTGCAAGATTTTGAAACTTATTGACATAGGCTTCTTCAGGATACTGAGCTCTTTACGTTTTACGAAAGAACCAATTTTCTTAACTCCATGGATAACGCAACTGTTTTCACAAACACCCAGCCATCAACAACTCAGTCTGCAAAGCTTTTGGTACTTTTGCTTTTATACTCCATAGGAGAAATCGAGCTTTTCTAAATCTTAAGTATATGAATTATCTAATTCTCTCTGCATTCCCTTTTTCTATCATTGATATTTTATATCTATCATGTCTTCAAGATCAACACTCGTACATCAACTTCTCCTTCATCGCACCACATACTTCCTCCTGTCTCAAATATTAATCTCTGAAACAAAACCTGCATCCTGCCCAAATTTTGTTTCAATAGTAGTAGAGGAATAATCATTATAAAATTAAAAGATTGTGATCCTTGATTTTGGCTTCATACTCAAAGGCCCGATAAAATGTTTTATATCACGCCCTGATATCATGCTGTTTGCCACTAAAGTCGATTTTTAAATATCGTGGAGAAATGAAATGAGATGAACGTTTTAGTTGTCCTCGGATATCTAAACCTTAGCAAATAATATACAGTCATTTCGTAACTTCTTAATTAGGTTTAAATTTCATATCCCTTAAGAAATCATACCGTTAGTTTCTATCTGAAATACCACATATTTGGGCCAGCTAATGAATGCTTAGGTTACATATCAAAAGGCTATAACATAAATTAATACAGTTAAACCTATAATTTACACTAATCGCCCATTTTCTGCTCTCTGAAATGAGGTTTTCTGCCTATACAAAGATATCTGTGATCTCATTAACGCCATATCATTAACGTTCCTTCCTTATCAACGTATTCGTCATTTCGACCATGTTTCAATTAAAATAGATACATACATAAGTGTTCTACATTTCAGTGGGTTCACGTGCCTTAATATTTCCTATTCAGTGCCATTTCCTTCGTTTCATAACTATAACATACATACTACATTACGTAACCTACTCCACCCCTTATGTCATCTAACACCATTTGTGTTAAAATAGATATAATACAATGAAAAATAAATTCCTGTCACAATAAAAACTCAATGCTTCGATGACTCAAATCCACATGTTTCTTACGCATGCAATGGAATATCCTACTGCGAAGCCTGATAGCATTGCTTTTGAAGAGTCAAGCAATTTAACTGCAGGCATTAAATTTTATATCTCTGGCATTAACAGCTGTTATATCTATGTCAGTGTGTGCACTTTCCATCTCTAAGGCCGCTAGAGACGACCAGAATTTATGACAACATAAATTGGGTTAAGACATACAGCTGGTTCACAACTGTTTAGTTATCATCGCTCACATTTTACCTAGCGGAAGATACTGCCTTTCCGGCTTTAGCGAAATTCATATTACACAACGTAAGCACGTCTATCCTTCAAATAAAACGTTAAGGGATGTTTTCTCAGTCTTCTTCTCCCATTTTGATAACACAATATTTACCTTCATTTTGAATTCGCTCTTTCATTCCGTGCATGCCTCAGGATTAATGCAAGTCCTCCCTATTTTAGATGAAATGCATTTAAACTTCTCCAAAAAAAATCAAACCATCTTTTCTAACAACTTTTTTGAGGAAAAATTTCTTTATCTTTGTACATACATACATCATAACAGTATAGAAAAGACGCAGCATAGTAGTTCAGCGGTTAGAATACCTAGCCGGAAAGTGGGAGACCGGGGTTCGAGTCATTTCGCTATTTTCACATCTGTTTATCCTTAACTTTTTGGTTTGATTTTTCTTTGAGAGCCAATTCGTGACTAACCTCTCCTATTGTTGATACGTATATACACCAGCGTAAATAGGCTAGCTGCAATTTGTTTAGATACAAGAGTGATAATCGATCATAAGAAAAACTACGTTATTCATTATATTGCAAAACCAGAACGGCAAAAAGCGCTGTTCTGTTCAAGTTTTTGCACACTCTTGGATGTGCGAAGGAGAGTTATGATTGATGAAAAAGAATGGAATCATTTGTAAAGAGTTTACGAATTTTACTACCAACCAACGAACGATAAACACTTCCTTGGACCTAACAGGCATACTATTGTGCGGGTGGACTTCAGAGTAAACAGGGTTCGAAGCGCTAATAGCCTGTGCATTTCCCTAAGGCAGACGAGAGAAAGACAGCCTTGAGACCTAATTTGGGATGCACCGCTGATTGTATAAGTGGAGTGCTGACCCAGCCTTCAAATCCCGGCGAGGGCAGGGAGTTGGCGAGTACAATCGTCTGGTTTATCTCCTAGCAAGCGATCCATTGTATTCCGTAGGCGGAGATGCAAACTCAAGCAGTATGAATGAAGGAGACTAGGAGGAAATGCTAGGGCACGCGTTATGTAAAGATATGAAAACAATTGCCGAGCGAAATTCCACTTCCTGGCGCGGAAGTCTGGCATCCCGAGGTAGATTCCGCAGACGCCTGACGATGCGTCTAGAATGAAGGCTTCTAATCAAGTGCACATGAAACATATAGCGCTTTGAAATGATAAATGGAGAACACGTGAGATGATGGAATCACTCAGGAATCTGAGGCCAAATTGAGCAAATTATGACTTCAGCGCTCGATTTGTCAACGGCCGAAATGGTCATTTTTAGATCCGTGAAACATCGCTAATGACGGATAATGCGTGGCCCAAAAGTATTTTAGGTCATGCTGCGAAGGAGAATCATACTATGATATGAGAGGCAAGATATAAGGGAACAAGAATGATGAACTTAAGCGAACCAGTTACGAAATGAAGTGAAGTAAAGATACCCAAGACGTAATGAATACCAAAGAATCGAACAAACAATTAAATTGATTATTGAATTGAAAAATTCAGTTAAATACATGCAAAAGAACAAAATTTATAGGAGTAGGTGATAGCGATTCCACGAGTTTTATAAAAAACCCAACTTACTGCACCAAAATTCCAAAAAATAATGTTTCGTTTCTCTTCCTACATCCCACTACTCACTAACAACTTTCTTTCGCAACATCTGTTATGTTAGATTAAATAATCATCTGCCAGATTCAGCTTCTAAAAAGGTAAGATAATTTTAATGTTTTATTTGTGATAATAACAGTCAATCAAATCAAAAGTTAGTCTTCCTAAAACCGGAGGGTTAAAATAATAAAAATTGGTTTGATACGCTGTCATAACATAGGGCTACATGTATTGGGGCTGGAGTTCCCATCGCATTTTCATTTTTGACACTGAAATGACAGTGGCCATCTAAATTAATTCAAATATAAATGAATGTATTTATTTAGATAAAAATTTCGTCACAAATGTGTATGAATACTCGATTATTAAATTTAAACAAACAGCTTCCACGATGTTATAGGAAAAACTACATATTAACATTAATTACAATATAATATTTATAATTCTCATTTACTGGTGACCCCTCGGACTTCCTGCAAGACCCCAAATGGGGTCGGGACGTATGGGTTGGGAACCAAACAAAAATTATAGCAACTTTCTCCCGACTTGAAAATCGATCAAGAATATATCTAGAGGTTTTATGAAATTTTTCCCGTTACATTTTATTCTATTCTACCGAAATTACATCCTTCGAAACCTATTTGTCTCAGAGGATGTTTTGAATGTACGCTATATCATGCTGTCATTATTATGCTTTTCCTTCCATTCTATGTATTGTCATCATATCTCTATGCATTATAATCATATTTTCAGTCAAAAATTTAAAACTTAACCCAGTTTCAGAAATAACCCTTGTGACAGACTCTTGCGCAGGAGCCTGAGGTAATTCAGGCAGTTTCAAAAAGTCCAGACGAGGGCTGGACATCAAAAAAGTGGAAATTAGAACGTGAATATCCAAGCACCATTGCACAGTAAATCAAAAGCATCATCTCTTTTCATCACTGAAAGCCAACGAGGCAAATTGTGTCTCCCAACCGAAGTCAAGGCAACTTGCTCTAAAACCGCAATTAGCACCGATAAAGGACTCGAAAGTCTTGAATATTTGAGAGTACCCCACGAGAAAGGTAAAACATCAAAAGAAAACCATACTGAATCCATCTTTTAGTCCACATTCGCTCGAAGAATGCCCATATGAGTGGGAGATACTTCATCTTCACTTGCATCCAGCATAACGGAGTCGCAACACAATCGTTATAAATAGCGCGCGCCGGCATTTTCGAAAAACGAAGGACGAAAAGCATATGAATTTTCATCGGGTGCCATGAGATAGCGCCGTCGAGTGAATCTACATCGAGTAAATCAAGAATGCACCACCACTTGCCGAGAAGCGAAGGTCGCGCCATCTACAAATTACGTCATCGCTCTTCACTTCCCTAAAATTCCTCGAAGAGACCAGCATCACCTCCGGGAAACTAGTCGGGCAAGAAGACCGCTTCGGATGATTTTCAGCCCTTTTCGGCGGCTACAGAATATTTCCGAGCCTTTTAATCAATTGAATATCAATCGATGTAGTCTTGGACACAAGGTTCAAACTAAATTTTAAGGTAAATTTGATTCTACACATTGAAACATATGTATCGGCAATTGAGGTTAGGTGGCAGAGGGCAACTTGGGCATAAACTTGCTTTAATTAAGAGTTTATACATTCAAAACTATTAAAGGATCTCATTAATGAAAACTCAATTGTTATGTGTTGGTATAAATAAACATAATCACTTTCATGTTCGTCAGTAGCTCATGATAAACATCCTCGAATCTGAACCTGAAAAGGATTCTCAGGATTCTTACAAACTTCCCTACTTGATTATATTAACATAAAGCAGTCTTTGTAGCCCAGCCTCGGATTAAAGATAAGAAAGTTTACAAACATTCATGGTCCCACAGACATTCGAAGGCATGAACTTAGCGCAGGTATTCAGGAATTGACATCTCGAGCTCTATTTTTGTGTTTTTAATAATCATATTCATTCTATCTTCCCTAACTCGGTCCTCTATAATTCATTCACCATGCAATACGTTTCTGAAGCCTCAAACATTTATAGCATGAGTTAAATCAATGTATATCTAAAGAAAAATATAATGTAAATCAACGCAGTATGGATCGCGCCAAGATAACAGCTTTCAAATCATTGTTTTGACTATTACTTCACATCGATTCCATTCATTCTGGTTCAAATAATAATAATAATAGTGGTTTATTAGTCATTTCCATTATATTTTCGATAAAATTCCTTGCATATAGTCTATTCTAAAGACGATTTATTATTATTGTTCCAGTTAGGTCCAGAAACCGTTAGCTCAGGGTTACCGAGCCCAATTGTTTCCACCGGCAGCTTATTCGTCTTCGGCATCATGGCCACCAAAGGAGATCCTCAGACTCGAACCCACGACTCTCCCACAGACAAACCGCATTCCAACAACAAACATTAAGTGGCGGACCCACCCGACCCATCTGGAAACCCTCCTTCCTCACTCACCACTTTTAAATTGAACAAAGACGGCAGCATCCTCTTGATTTCCGACGCCGTTCTGTGAAAAACGTCCTTCCCGGAAGACCCTCCTCCACCGCCATAGCCATTGAGGTCCTCGTCCATCTCGAACGCCTTCTTCTCCTCCTCGTCCTCGTCCATTTGGCCCATCGCGGATTGTTTAGTCCAAGCGGATCACACACCACAAATAAGGATGACCTCCCGCTCTTGGTCTCAATACAACACTGCTGTGGAACTACTCCCAACCGCCTCAACTGTTGCCTTCCTCTTCCCCTCTTTGCCTCCCACTCCCGCCGGTCTCTCCTGCCACGGAGGCAGGCGTAACGGGGTGGGAGTCACTGTGCAGGTTGCATAGGTAAGCAGGAGTTGACCTTCGAGGCTCGAAAACCACGGGATCCTAGAGCCTTCGCCTTGATTGGAGGTGATTTCAAGGCCTGGCGTCGTGTCACCGCGACTGACCCATGCTTAGAGCCGTGATTCCGAGACGGAATGCGGTGTTTTGACCTATACTGGCCAGATGCTAAACTGTAGCGGCGGAGCGGAGTGTTTACCTCGATATCTCCGCCCTCGACTCTCAGCAACGCTGTTTACTCGATGAAACAATGTTTGATGGCTTAACACCACGCACCAAATTCTATATCGAAAAATATTGTTGATGGATGTAGTAGTAGTAGTAGTAGTAGAAGTTTATTTAGAAAATTATTCTAATAATTACAATTTTTATAAAGAAAATTCAATAAGACAACAATATTATAAATTCACAGATATAGCAAACAATGATAAAAGATATAAGAAATCAAGAAAAAAAATTTGAACGGCTGAACAATTGGATTGAGGAATTCCATAATAGACTGAATAACTTTGCAAACATTTCGGTGAATTTATCCTCCTAGATCCTGTATCTACAACCAAGATAACTGTAGTTGACACCGACCATGTAGAGAAATTAATCGGAACCTTTACATAGTTATTCCGAAAATTTTCAACAGAACAATCGGCTTAAGTTGTGCGAGAAAGTGAATTATGGTAATCGGGACTTATATAGTTAAGGGAATGGGAACGAATTTTGGCAAAAATGCATCCGACAGTATTTAAAAGACCAAATTACAGTTCAAAAAGCTGAAAATTCTCTACCAGTTGGTAGATTCTTAGGAATAATAAAATAGGAAAGGCTAGGTATTATCTTAAATGCTAGTGTATCTTCCGAATAAGTTTCTTAATAATATCGATTAATCCAAAAGGGAAACCATACCCACGCACTTTATATTTTTCATTTTCCCATGCCAAATCGTTGCTATACGATTTCGCGACTCATACAGGCAGAATACTTGCAGACCGAACTAGTTATACGATATTTATAATCAGACAGCTATAAAGAGCATTTATTAATGTCATCAAATAGCTCGAAAACATCCTAAGTGAAGATTACAAAAACAAAGTGCATAAATCTAAATATTATGGCGACAATTAAGCTAAATCTATTGAATAACATCACATTATAAAGTATCTGCGATATTTTTAAGCTGTTCTGAGGGACAAAACATTAACCCCCCGGCAATTATGAATTCCAAGTGTCCAAACTACGATTTCAAGAAGAGATGCGATGATATGACAAAATGATTTTTAGGTATTACGTATAACAAATGCTAACTTTGCGAGTGTTTAAAATTTCCTACGCAGAAATTACCAATGCAGTAATAGGTGCTAATTATCGCTTATGAAACAGAATTGCACAGACCTTTTTCCATCGTAAATAATTAATAAATCGAGCCACCATCTTTTGGTAGTGTTTATGAGAAACAAGCGAAGATCCGCGTAAAACAAAATAATTGTGATACATTATGACAATTTGACTATGCATAAAAATTTCGGGTATTGAGATAAACCTTTTTGAAATTCTTATCAATACTACTTCGATGATTGATACAAATACACGTAAGTTGGGTGCGAAATGTAATTTTAGCCCCGACTAAGAGTCCGAACGGCACGGCGTTTCTCTAAAAGAGGTCTGGAGTGGAGCCAATCCTTTAGGAGCAAAGTGCAAAGAGAAAATGTGATCATGGCACATGTTTAAAACAAGGTCAGTCGGGAGGTTACACACTGTGCAACTGTTACGCGAGCATATCTGAAATTCCGGGCGAATGGAAATAGGCGACGCTAAGGCGGTAAATACGAACTCCAACTCCGTCAAAATGGAAGATACAAATAGAATCTACGCAACCAAACATGTTTGTTTGCGTTGGAAATAAACACAACGAATCCTTCTTGAAGTCACACCACTCTGAATTACGTGAATATTGTCCTTAACAGTCTAGCTCTGTCCGGCACAATGTACGGCGCGCGGGTGGCTAGGGTTCACCCTGTGGTCCACAAAGGGTTCAGAATATTATACTTATTCAAAAAATTGGGGGTTATTAAAAACTTAAGATTTTTTTATTTACATCCCAGTTCCCCCACACACATCCATTAACTGTACAGTAAAAGTGGTGGGCTTCAAACAATAACAACGGACGAACACACACGACCATTCCCTAACCGAAAAATCCAACTACCCGGGATTCGAACCCGGGACCTTGGGGTTGGAGCCCCTCTCTCTAACTCTCTACCTCCGCCACCACGGGAAAGGTAGTAATCAAAAACAAACTCCTGAAGGAATATTCTTAAAATATTGGGCTTTCGTTTGATTCCAAATTTCATATATTGAACTCCCGATTATCCGTGGGAAGATCATCCGGTTTGCAGAATAACCGTGCATTACTTTTTACTCTTCGTCAAATCTTTCAACGTCGAGTTTTTTTAAAAAACAAAACTGCTCGAATATTTTCGCGTTCTTAAACAATCAGGACCTACGAATGACCTTTTCTACGACTACTGGGCATACGAATACAATGACATTATCGCTCCTAAAAAGATCCGCGGTCGGGTGAAGGAAATTCTTAATGAGTCCATGAAAGAATCGAAACTATTAACCCAAATAATAATAAATTGTTTATTTACATAAATTATGAGGATCATAAGAAATGAAAGCTAAAGTTCGGATTAGCCGTGTTTTTTGATTTTTCGTGTATCCTGCCCCATGATTGATACGGAAAATTGGTAGTTCACGGTAGTTTATTACAGAAAAAGTGGTGTGTTTCACATTAGCATACATCCTCATTTCTGCGAATAAATAAATATTCTCCGTAAATTTAAATAGAAAGTTAATGATGAGCTGAAACTCGGGGTTCAACTGGGAATCGAGTATAACTATGAATCGCACGCAGAGATCCATGAAACGCATTGGTATCTTCATGACATTGCGACAGAAGTAATACTAAACGTGGGTTAGTGCTCCTTTAATGTTTCTCCCCATACCTCCTACCATCTTTGACTTCCAGAAGAAGCTCACAGAGACCGCAATTTTATGATTGATTCGTCATTGAAATGAGTCGCAGTTTTCTCATTACGGTGCTTCAGCTTGCAAATAAAAGGACATTCCCTTCATTACCAATACTATTCGTATGAACTTAGCAGGTTTGAATCCCATATTTGGACACAATGACGAATTGATTTAATGTTCAGTACATGTATCACATCTACCTACGCCTTTTTAATGATTTTTGAGACCAGAACCAGGATGAAAAGGATATAAGCCTTGATAAGTATTAATTTTGTAATTTATTTAACGTATCTATAGGCGATAAAAATAAATATTTCTGTCACATTCGATTAACTGAAGCTTCAGTTTAACTTTTCACTTAAAAGGAAACGCTGTAATCGAAAAGATACTCAAACAAGAGGATTGAATATATTTGAATTACACAACTTGCAATTTATTCGATTTTCAGTCGAAAGGAAACTAATAAAATGGAGTAATCCTTCATGCCTCAGACTTTAGACTTTTTATGTATAAGACATTCGATCATTTTATCACGCCTCCGTAAAACTACGTAATTTCTTAAAGCAAGAATACCCCTGCTGGATAAGGGACTTGTATTATAAATATGGAGTCCACATGTTCTAAATTATAAAGCCCCGCCCTTAACTTCAAAATTCCAAAATTACCAATAGGATTTAGTTATTCTTCAGTCTCGTCCTTTTTTTAGTAGAACGCATTTTCGGCATTTAGCTTGTTTACAACCAGTTTCGCTGGTTTGGCTCTGTATTTCGGACAGAAAGTTGTTTTAGAGTATTAAAGTAATGTTATTTAAGAGTATAGATTCTATTGATAAAGGCACCGAGAGAAATAAGTTAAAAATATATCCATCTTGAATTTACATCAGTAGATGAAATATTAATAACTCTTCGTAATCATTAGGAACAATTTTCTGCACTTCAATTTCTGCTTTCTTCCAATGAACTCATTTCGCAGTTGTCCTTCATTTCCATGGGGGAAATTTTGGTTCTGTGAAAAAAGATAACGCAACAGGTGGTCGCTCAGAAGGCAGGAGCTAAGGGATACGAGCTATCGGAGGCAGGGAAAGATGTGAGCATTCACTTTAGCATTTTGTTTGGTTCAAGGATGTTCATAGTTGCAGCCCTTTCAAATCGTTTATTTGCGGCCGAGTAACTAATAGTTTCCTAAACGTTTCGTTCGATTTTCGATCCTTAAGCTTTTTAAAATTTGAAATTGCACTAAATGGTGAAACTCAACATTCAGATTAGATTACAATTAAAAATTCACGTAACTATGTTAGATGTATGCTTAATATTTTCACGAAACGATTTTAGATGAATGCTTAATATTAGAAAATGTTAATAATTTCATCAATTTGAATGAATAAGTGCATCGTTTGCGGGCCGCGTAATGATATATATAATGTTTTCAAGAGCTATACAAGCTCACTGGAGATCAAACGCTGGTCATCCTTAGACAGGTAAAATAAAGCCAATCTATATTTGTGGGAAGAAAGAAAGAAAGTGACACAACTTAGAATAATATTCAAATTAAATTGACTCCTTAAGCCGTTAGATGTAATGATAATAAAAATAAAACTTATCTTTGGTGCGGTTCTCTGTTTCCTTTGGTATGGTCCAGTTGGTATAGTCCAGTAACGTTGCAGGGAAGCACACACGTATCAAGGTACTATATACGCATTTCGAGAACTATGTTGTCATCTTCAGTAGTTTGTCATGTGTTTGTCGCGGTATTTAAATCTGGATTTCAACAGAGAACCACACCAAAGATAAGTTTTATTTTTATTATCTTTACATCTAACGGCTTAAGGAGTCAATTTAATTAGAATATAATACCAATCTATATCTGTTTTCTACAAACTGAAAATATTGCAGACAGCATAACTTTCTCTTATTTTTCAAGATAAAAAGTATCTGTATTTCTCTATTCCTGTACTTGATCGGTGATGTATTTCTGTCTTTCTGCAACCATTTTGCGTATTAATTGAAATATAAATAACCCCTAAGTGGTTGTTGATCACCCTCAGAATGAATTCAAATTCTGATCAACTGAAAACCAACTTGAGAACGATAAGTGCGACATTTCTTTCCTAAAGTGAAGGGGCCAAACGGAGGGTCTCCATCAAGATGCATAAATCTGCTTAACTCACACCGTAAATCTTCAAGTGTCGGCGGTTCGATTTACTGTCCTTTCCCAGACACCGAATACCAGAACTGGAAACGGTTTCTTTCTCACCACGTCCAAATGAGAAAATAGTGAGGCAGTCATCTGGATATTTGCCCGCGTTTCAACCTCGGAGCTCGGCGAATAGTAAACGCTGATATATCATAACATCAGAATTTTCTCTGAGACTGATAAATAACCGCGCCGAGAAAATTCTTGAACCGTAAATGAGTCTAGAGGAAAAGTTCGCGAATCGAAATACTCGGGGAACTTGGTTTTACTCAAAATGGAGTTTCGAAAAATAAAAACCGAACGGAGGGTTTTCAAGCTAAAAAGACAAAAAGCAAAGTATGACGAAAAGGGAATAAAAGATTAATGAAGTAACATATCTCTTGTAGAAGAAGATAAGCAATAAATAAAAGAAAGTTTTCGTTTGGGCAACGTATTAGGGAATTACAAAGGAAAAATTCAAGGGACATTATTTTAGCATATATTTTCATAGGGTGATATATCTTTAGAAAGGACTTTGGTGTCTATAAAGAGTAAAGTAGGAGATCAAATCTGGATTACCTGAAGAAGTATATAATCCCTTCCCGACAAATAACAGAACATTTAAGAAAAAAATTGACTGTTAAGATCAGTTTAATTAATTGTTTATTTTAGCTGTAACAACTGTTAGTAATTGTTTACTTCATTATTATTTTAGCTGTAAATATTGCAAAACTTGAAGTTACTGTAACTACTTGACAGGGATATTGCTGTATTGGGATGTATATATTAGGATGAGATTTGAATATATAACGAAATTGATGTATGAATGGATATAAATTTAATTTTTGGTGATGTGTAGGATAATTGTAATGATACCTCTGTACATTTTGCATGTATAATATTGAATATTTTGCTCCAATGTAATGTAAGGTAATCTAATGTAATGTATTTCAACTTGTAAAGGCCTTTCCACCTGGCTTATGGCCTACCTGCAAGGATTCAAAAATAATAATAAGATCGGATTTCATCGACTTCCATCGACTAGCTACGGTAGTTGGGAAGCCCTGTTAAGTAACCAGAAATATTGAATAAAAATATAAATCTGTCTGTCTGTACATTATAAAGTCCGGAGTCCGGTTTCATCGTCAACCACTCCACCATTAACTCTTAAGAGAGAATGAGGCTTACTAGATAAGGTGAGGAATGAAGTAGTTTTCCTTCGCTTTGCTCGCTGAAACAATGCTACGAGAGGAAAATTTCACGTAGGCGAAGTACTGTATGAATAACAATTTCATAGCACACAAAGAGGAGTGACCAACTGAAGCTTAACTCAGCATCATTCATACCTCAGTAGCATTCACATTATCACAGTCGTGAACAAAACCGAGGCAAAGGGAAATTGAAGTTACCATTTTTCTCCATTTACTAAAAGGAAAACTAAAATATTCCATTGTTATATTAAAATTCACCTTTAGTTTTATGTGATTGAAAACTAAAACGCATTTTTCTAGGACTCTTAAGAGTAGACGCTGCAATGATGCAGCGTTTCTCAATTAAGTTTCCCTACAGTAACTGGAAATAGAGGTTACGGAATCTCTAAGGAGTTATTTTGTTGAAATATTTAGAAATCATTGCTCAGATAAATAAATTCCATAGGAAATTTGTTATTTTCATCATCACGCCATATAATAGTACAAAAAGCTTTCTTTGGTAAAATATGGTGCCGGCCGCACGCCCAAAGAATCCTCTCAGTGTATGTACAGTAAGACCCCGTATATGGGGATACGTTCCAAACAGTTCGAGCGCTAAACGAAACAGCGTTAAACGAGGTCGTCTTGGTACGTAAATAATAGATAGGTGAAACATAACTGAGAATAAGAAAATGTATCAGTTTTTTTCATTTTGTAACATTTATTGCTCAATACTTCTTTATTACATTAATTATATACTTATTTATAGCTGATATCATTTAGTGTTCCTAAAGCACTCATGAAAATCAAAGAAGTTAGAGTAAAGAAGTTATGTTTGTGATGAGGAAGGCTCTTCCTAATTTGATATATTTTGTTTTTTTTGTAAAGAAGTCCTCTAAAGTCATTTGCATTTTCCTATCTCGTTCAGCAAGCAGATGTTTATAGCAAGACATCGCATAAATAACACTTCGTCTTGCTTTTGAACTTCTATCAAAATTTAAATCATTTTGTATAAACTGATCCATAATTTCCGTTATGGTGGCTAAACTTTTTCTTGGAAAATTCGTTGAAAGTTCCTTATGTTCCACATCTTCAGAAATGCAAATTAATTTGGATTCACAAAATCATGCGCAATTTTTTCTGGGAATCCAAATACCGCGTTCGATTTCGGGGAATCCCAATAAAACCGCGCAATACTGAAACAGCGTTAAGCGGGGTCTTACTGTATTAAAATGTAGATAAGGGTTCCGCTTCCTACGAATTTTTCCCTTATGAGGTTGGCTACGAGTTTGCATTTAGGTCTTCTCCTCTAAAGCCCAGGGGAATGCCACTTGGGAAACGCTAAAGCAAAGCAATAACTTAATATGCAACGTAATAAAATCATATAGTTTACAATTGTATTAATTAAGGTAATATAATTGTATTAATTTACGTATAATACTGCTAGCTGATAATCAAACTACAATAATAACAACGACTAAAATAATAATAAATCACTGAAATGCAGTAAGGAACACAGCTACGTGTATTAAAACATAACGCAACATAGGTCGTTCCTTTAATATTGCCAGAAAGTATCACTTTATCAAAATTTGTATCTCCGCAATCCAAACTCCAAACCAAGTGGAGTGCAGCTTTGGAAACGGATTCCGAAAAGTCCTGGAATAGCCCTGGAAAAACCAGTTCTTGCTGGAATTCGTGTGGGTGTCATTCATATAGAACTCCGCCTTGCAATTTCTTCCACCATCCTTTAGAGACAATAGATAGGAACACTTTCGCATTGAAATGCAAGTTTCGCAATGCAGATTAATATCGTGTACAACTATTCTATGCTTAAATTTGTAACTCTTTCCTTGGCGAGATACAGGATGGGTCTAAGATCATTCTCCGGCAATAATTAAAATACGGATTCTCAATGATGTTGGACACTGCAACTGGGATTGATTTCTGGCCCAGCAATCTTTCTTGCAATAATTTATATTCAAATTACATAATTATGTTTAAAGAAAATAAGCTGACTTCCGCCAATTAAGCAGTGTTGCTGTTTGGTTTATTATTTAATGTTATCGTATTATCATTTCCGCTCGAACAACTTTAATTTAAAATAGTAAATTCCCGAGGAGGAACGGACGTGAAAAACGTCTGGCGGGACCGGACTCGAACCTGGGTCTCCCAATTGCCGGTTGGTTGCTCTATCAATCGGATATCCCACCAAAACATTTCTCCACGCCGTTTGGGAGACTTAGTAGGCAAGATTTTTCCCGTCCGATTCCCCTGGGAATTTTCCTAGTGCACCCCTTATCGTGCCAAGTCACCTAAACCCTCTCCCTTATTGTAAAATAGTAGAATTATGCTTAAGGAAATTCAAAAGAAATTTTAATCATAAAGTACATCGTTTAAGAGGATTTTACCTATGCGATAGCTTCGTTCAAAAAACTCATCAACGAGTCATTTAAATCTAGCTGCCATACAGTAGTGATTGGAATTTATTTTTTTTTATTTAATTTGAATTACTTCATGAGATTGGATTGTAACTAAATTAATGGAGTTTTATTTCTACTTGGGTGCAGTATAGAGGAAAGTGTCTCAGTCTTGTTCATGACTGTAACCACACGAAAGATACTGAGGTTTAAGTGATATTCAATGATACAATTCAACTCGGAAACTCCTGACTGAATGCTGTGAAAACTGTCATAAGATCAAGGGAGGGGGGGGGTAGAATACCTGCCCGGAAAGTGGGAGACCCGGGTTCAAATCCCAGTAATGTCGCTATTTTTCACACCTGTAATTCCTTTGTCATAAGATAAATGCATGTGGACGTTTTCCACGTTTAGCATTAGGACTCAAAGAGGAAAAAAGGGCATTTTACCCCACTCCTCATCTTCGTCAGTAAACCTTATTTCCTCCCCAGAGCTTTCGTTGACTAATTAAAGAGGGTATGAGGTACAGATCATCCTCTAGGGTTAATACCTAACTTAAATATTACACGAAATATTTACCTATCAATCCGAAAACTGAATACAAAATTTCACACGACAAACAATATGAATGATCTGCAGGAAAACACTGTTTCAACGCAATTAAAGGAAGTGTGGACGCTTCAGAAAGTTGAGACTTTCCAGAGGAGCGCTATTTCTTCCTGAATCACAACGTCATAGTTTCCACGCGAGATTCCGTCATCGCATGTTTCAACGTAGCGACGTCATCCTTTGAATGACGCATATGTGATGTATCAGTGACTGAGCAAAAGCAAGAGTTTTGAGGAAGAGGATGAAGGCCATTTACTCAGTCGTGAGAGAAATATGGGCTTGTCATGATAAAGATCATGTGGCTCGCGAAGTAAATGATACGCGTATGAAGATGATATTGGAATGGGATTTAATTATCGCGAATTTTATGAGGAGGAATGAATATACGCAGAATGACTTTCGTTGTACTTACAAGGAGAGTATTTGATGCCGGCAACACGGATTTCGATGGAAATTGGTAGTTGGATTGATTCGAGGCAAGAATAACAAATTAACCTCCAGATAGGGTTTTATGACCAGTAGCCTTCCCTGGAAATGGCCTAGATTTTTCCATTGACCTCATGATTGTAAATGTAAAGCAGGCAATAAAGATCCACAGCCTGAAACACTGGCATGAATGAGTTGCTGAATGTTTGGCGTATACAGCTCGTCAACCAAACATCAGAAAAAATTAAATATCTGGCCCAGCTATCGTCGGTACGACCCCAGAAGTCCCGCCTTTTCTGATCATAAGAATGCATCGTACCGATTTACAAAAACACTTTTGATGTACTTCCCGGAAATATATGGAATCCTAACCGATGATATCCTTAGGGTCGTAACATAATAACGTTAACAGTAAGGACATCTCCCCGGAGGGACCTGGGTTCTACCAAAAACCGCTGCGAATATCTCTCATAAGGAATAGACCGTACTTTTAATTTGTTTGTTCGTGCCTTTTCCGGAATGATACAGGCCCGTAGCTCCAATTATGGTTCGATTTAGATTTTAGATTTAGCAACTCCCGGATAGCTAAGTGGGCAACGCGTTCGACTTCGGTGAAAGTGGTCCCGGGTGCGATTCCCGGTGGGGCCATCGTGCGAAATGACCAAAGCAGTCGAAGCACTTTTAACAATACTACTACTTTAGATTTAGCATTGTAAGTAAGTAGCCAGTGGCATGTGGCACGGGGTGTATCAACTCTATACCTTACCTACAACTATTAGCTTCTCTGATTCTACGCGGAAGGAAAGACCAGAAGTGGGCATCTGCTTTAGTGATTACTTCGTTGTAAAGCTTCGTCGATACCTCTCGGAGATTGAGCTCGTTTTTTACCGAAATAACATTGTCTTTTACTTCGCCTGAAAATTTTGAACTGATGAAATTTTCGAAAAGCTTCCGAAGGTAATCAGATCTCTCCTGCAGCGAGTTCCTCCAGAATGATTCAAGGATCCGTAACGCTACTGTCGAACCTGAAATCTCCACTGGCAAAACGAACTGCACTACGTTGAACCATCTCTAAATCTGAGACTAACCCTACTTCATGTGGATTCCAGATTGCGCAGCAGTATTCATGACTTGGTCGAATGAGGGAAAAGTACGCAATTTCTTTGACTCTAGATGAGCAACCCCTCATACTTGATCATCTTTGTATTCTATTTGCCTTTCCTATAGCTTCTAGAATATCTTCCTTGAACGATAAACTACTGCNTTTGTTTGGGGTATACAGCTCGTCAACCAAACATCAGAAAAAATTAAATATCTGGCCCAGCTATCGTCGGTACGACCCCAGAAGTCCCGCCTTTTCTGATCATAAGAATGCATCGTACCGATTTACAAAAACACTTTTGATGTACTTCCCGGAAATATATGGAATCCTAACCGATGATATCCTTAGGGTCGTAACATAATAACGTTAACAGTAAGGACATCTCCCCGGAGGTACCTGGGTTCTACCAAAAACCGCTGCGAATATCTCTCATAAGGAATAGACCGTACTTTTAATTTGTTTGTTCATGCCTTTTCCAAAATGATAAGCAACAAGCTTATATTATAGTCAACTTCTCCATAGGTTCATATATTTCTGACATCCTTTAATCTTCAACTCTTTACTTTAATAAATTTGTTATGAATGAAGCATCCTTTCTCGCTTTATTACTCATACGGAAGTCTAAATCTGATATTTTTCGAAATTCAAAATGTACAAAAGTACTGCTCCAATTCCTTCAGTTTCCACAATCCCATTTTAAAGTTTCTGCTAATTACTGAACAAAAGGCCATAAGAATAATGACTCAATGCGATAAATGTTGACATTATTCTTCTCCATAGGCATAAATTACACCACATTTCATACACGTTAAATTCGTAATGATAATGTAAGGGAAAGAAAGTGTATGAGAGAAGAAGAACGGTTTAACCGACAATTATGATAATTTACCGTCAGGATATACGTGGTACTCTTTACAATTCGTAACTAGCTGGGTAACTTTGCTCGAAGGACATTTATAAAAGTTGAATGCGGCAACGCCAAAGAAAGTTTAATTAATGAGCTGGAAATTTTCCAAGGAAACTAAAGAAATCGAGTTAGCTAAAATTAACTTAGGGTTAATTTGCTAAACACTTATCTGATAAGTTAGTGTTCGTTATAGTTTCGTTTTTGAAAATCCAGTATATTTCAAAGAGCCAATTTTACACAGAGAATACAATTATGAGTTTTTCCACAAGTTTTATGACATTTAGTGAACGCAATTCTATGGCTACCACGGAAGTTTTTCAATTGCATAATTTGAATCGAATTCCAACCTCGATGATGAAAAGATAGCTGAAATACATTTTACAGTTTAATATTTGTCATTGAGACTGAATTTATTTATAGGAAATGGAAATTCGGAAAATTAATTTACATACGTATGTTACGTGAACCAAACGCAGAGGTACTAGAGATGTTTGGGACGGAAAGAGTTTTAGATAAAGTAATTAAACATCGAAAGAGGAAATGGGTGGACCAAATATTGAGGGAGGGTTTGCTAAAGAATATTATTGAGGGAAGAATACAATGGAAAAAACGGAGGGAAAGACAAAGACAAAAGTGTTAGATGACATAAAGGCTAGGGTAAGTTACCAGGAGGTGAAGGTAATGCCGTGTGGCATACAGGGTGGGGTAAATTACTGAAAAGTGAAAGAAATGGCGTTGAGTGGGGAATATTAAGGCACATAAACCTACCGAAAGGTAAAACACTTATGTATGCGTTACGTAAGCAGACATAAAAAAGTACGAGAGTGAATTCTCTGCACGTTTTGCAAAACTAAGTGCATCTGCACTGAAAATGCGCTCATGACGCATGAAAGCGGAATTCGTCATATTAAAGGATGTGAAAAAGATATCCAAACACCAAGTTTCCGTAAAANACGTAAGCAGACATAAAAAAGTACGAGAGTGAATTCTCTGCACGTTTTGCAAAACTAAGTGCATCTGCACTGAAAATGCGCTCATGACGCATGAAAGCGGAATTCGTCATATTAAAGGATGTGAAAAAGATATCCAAACACCAAGTTTCCGTAAAACGAGTAAGTGAAATACGTATCCTCAGCCGTGAATGTAAGAGATAAGAGGAAAGATTTCTGGCATACAATTTGGTTACGGGCGATATTCAGATTTTTTAAGAGACTCAAACAGCGCTCCTGTCGTCGTAGCAGTACGGGTAATTGATTTGCCAGCAATGAAGAGGTGGAGTCTGCGGTTAATGGCTATTCTGAGGATTTCGACGGTTCTCGCTATAAACAGGGTATCGAAGCTACTGAACATCGCTGGAAAAATTTGTATTGAGCTAAAAGGAGACTTATTGATAATTGAAAATTAAAGATATTTTTTCCCAATTTTTTTGTGTTTCTTTGTTAGATCGGGTACTTCTCGGACTATCCTCCTATTATTTATTTATTTATTATACATTACCGTCGCAGTTAGACGCTGGGTCAGGTGGCGACGCTATCTTACACTAATTTGACAAACTTATACAATAGACACAATTAACACAAACAAACTTACTGTCTTACATACATAACTATCACAATCAAACAACATCTTTGCCTATCGTTATTTCAAACTGTTGAAACAGCTTTGACAGCTGAGATTGTTCCGCTCGTAGGTCCACTGAAAATCGAACCCAAGACTGCTTTCACTGAAGCCGAAGGCGTTGTTCTCTTGGCTATCCAAAAGGCTGTCAATATCTACAAAATTTGAACGTTTCTATACGTTCTCCATTTTATATGCTCGGTACTGAATATAGATCCAAATATAAAAGGTTTTCCTTGAATTGGGGGTGACCAGGTATAGCCAGGCGAAATATTTTTTTCGAATTAAAATATTCAGGGTTTACTGGAGCGATGAAGATAGTACTGCCAACAGCCCACCTNAATTGGGGGTGACCAGGTATAGCCAGGCGAAATATTTTTTTCGAATTAAAATATTCAGGGTTTACTGGAGCGATGAAGATAGTACTGCCAACAGCCCACCTGTATATGCCAAGCAACCTTAGGTAGCTAACCCATTTCTAGAGTCAATACTTTTTAAGGAAGAAAGATGACTTTCGATGAAAATTTGAACAACCCTTTCTTTGATGGCTAAATTTTCATTTAAACTATTGAAAAGTTTTGATTAATTAACTCTAGAATTAGAGAATCATCGTAGACTTAGAATTTTACGATGAAGTAATAGAATGGTACCTTAGAGATCAGAGCAACCGCCCGGATGGTGGGAGGCCCGGGTTCGATTCCCAGCTACGAATTTTTCCTTATACATTTCTTCATCTAAAATCAAGCATGTAAATAATGCGTTTTTCATCGCTTATTTAGGTTGAATTTTACGATGTAATTATCCACTCATCTGAGTAATGGGGGTTCACAAGGCGAAAGTTTCTTCAGTGGGTTTTGTTTTTAAATTTATAAGACTAAACATTCAAGAGAAAGCTAAGTCGATCATTAGGATTGACAGTAATAAGCTAGAACAGACTAACCCTGAATTTGGGTGGTTGGATTTACTGGAACAAGAAATCACATAACATTAGAAACATGCTAGTTGTAACCAATAGCAAAAACTTCCAAGATAGGCAGAGGAAACAAGTGACGGAGGGTTTTCAGAGAAATTCAGGAAAACAAACAATAAAAAACAACATCGTAAGGAGGTTATTGAATCCTTGTCTAGAATTCAAAAGTATTAATCTACGTTGTGTAAAAAATTTATTTTGTTGTATTCATTTTAGTATTATCATATTTGTTGACATTCTCCAAATACATCCGAGTTCCCAAGGAAGAATGGACTTGAAAAAAGTCTATGAAACCGAGACCGCGAACGATGCCACCATGTGGACGAACTCGCAACGTCCTTGCCCACAAAGTCTCCCGAATGGCTTGGAGAAATGTTCTACCGGGATAGCTCAACGGACAGAGCACCCGACCCAGGCAATTGGGAGACCCGGGTTCGATTCCCGGTCCCGTCAGTCTTTTTTCAAGTCCATTCTTCCTTGGGATTTTTCCTGGGTGCGCACCATCTTGCGCAAAATCTTGCGCAAAATCACCCTTACCCGTATTCCTGTATTTCCGAGTCCACCCATTAATCATGTTATTCGTGATAAATGAAATTTAAACGTAATAAAAAAAGGAGAGAAACGCTTAAAACCTTACGTATATTACGTAACCAAACACAATACGGTACGTGAGAGTACCCTGTGCATTTTGCAAAGCTAATTGCAACTGCACTGAAACGTATAGTATAGTAGTAATCTTTTAAAAGCGCTTTGACAGTTAAGGTCATTTCGCACGGGAGCCCCCACCGGGAAGCGAAACCAGGACCTCTTTCCCGGAAGCCGAACGCGTTACCCACATGGCTATCCGGATACCAGAGAAGAAGAATGGCCGGATAAAATAACATGGGTAAAATACTGAATCACACGCTAAATATCGTTACTCTTCATATTGCTCAATTAGCATCACGCCAGGAGAGCATCTAGGTTTACAAGAATGAATAGCTTTTGCTACTAGATGTATCTCCATTCCATACCATACAGTAAAGTCCTTTAGAGTTTTCTAATACCCATCTTCTTTAAACGAAGTAAAGAATATGCAGCAGTCATTCGCAGATACGATATATCACGTGCAGATGACCCGGCGAAAGCTGCTGGTATATTTTGCCGAGAGATTTTGGAAGACGCCTTCTCCTGGTATTTCTAGAATGAAGTCAGCGTAGGTCCACCCATCTCCGCTACCCCACAAGCAGGGGAAGGCAGATGGGCGTTGCGTACTGCGATGACTAACATAGTGAAGGAGAGGAGGACGGGACGCAGATTCGGCGGGGAAAGTTTTTTGGCGATTAAAGTGGATGGAGAAGAGAAAACACGCGCGCAGTGACATGTTTTGATAGAATGGTTCAGCGAGTCCCTTTACCTAATCTATCTATCTAACTGAGAGAAAAAAATATTTGTGACAAAACG
Organism: Ladona fulva; assembly: GCA_000376725.2. Classification (NCBI taxonomy): domain Eukaryota; kingdom Metazoa; phylum Arthropoda; class Insecta; order Odonata; family Libellulidae; genus Ladona; species Ladona fulva. Next base: position 508,587 of record KZ308575.1, on the reverse strand, counting down.
TAGTACTTTTGACACATTTGACATTTAACATTTGACATTTAACATTTAATATTTGACATTTAACATTTGACATGTAACATTTGATCGATTCGCCGAATTATTGGAGCGTTCAAAAAGCTCCTGAAATCAAGATCACAGCATGTAGGATAGCTTAATTCGTTCCAGTTCGAAGTTCGTAACTCGAAAAGTTAGTATCTCGAACCCTAGCTTACCATTATATCTTCCCAGTTTTTTGGTTCATATCTCGATATTAATTTCGTATCTAGAGGTCAAAATGGAACAAGGAACAAGTTCAGAAGTTGAAGAGTTCGTATGTATAGTGGTCCATAAGTTGAGGTACCCCTGTAATCATTATCATAAAGGAAGGAAAAAAGAACGCACTGAAGTCGTTACTACTACCAAAAATGGATACCTTTAAACAAAAAGAAACTCAACTTCACCTGAAGATGTAGCTTTGCTATGAAACCGAGGTCGTGTAATTTATTTTCTTGTCTTGTGGTCTAGTAAACGTTTCTTATCATGGTTTTTTTTGGATTAATAACTACCACTACAAGTTACGCCTGCTTTGTATCGTCGATGCCTTAAAATTTAACAAGAGCGCATAAATAAATGTCGTTCTATTACACAGCTGCAACTTAAATTGAAAACTTCATGACATACTTACGTTAATATCAAAATTTTATATTCTGCACCTTGTTTTCACGCCTCTGAAATCTGTTTATTTTCTTACTGCGGGGAAATATGCTACATCACGACGTCACACTTGTTTCAAAGTTTGTCTCTATCTAGCTGCTTCATATTTCCAAGATTCTTCTGATATCTCTTCCGCATATCAAGTCCTCCAAAAATTCAAGAAATGATGATATATGTGAAATGGGCTAATAAATGAGTGCGTTACGTACTTAGATATAGAACCACAATACTGTGGGTTTCGCTGGATGAAAAAGTTCGAGCTTACAAAAGGAAAGTTTTCCTCCATCTTTTTTGAATTACAATGAAGATTAAAATCTTTCGTATTATTATATAATCAAGGAGCCCTACCTGAGTCACGAGTTTTTTTCTTCAAGTAAGCGCCCTTGTTGCAATTTATAAATTACCTTAAGAAATTAATTGAAATTATGACAAATCAGAACTTACGTGTACCAAATGTAAACTACCAAAATGCTACGAGAATTTGACATGTATGTAATACATTACATTCCTTTGTAAACGTACATAACAACATAAAGTGAAGCATAACTTTTGCATTTTAAAGAGTATAGTATAACTTCATAGGCAATTTTCTTCTTTCACTAAATTATATTTTATACGCATACTCCCTTTGTACCTGCATCTTTTATCTATTGCGTATACATTTCACATGTATAATTCACTCCTGCGACACTTGGAGGAACTTATTCATACTTTTGATTTAATATTTACGTTATCTCTTCGTCACACTTCCGATTACGTTATCTCTTAGGCTTTGGACGTACTTTTTAGAGGATTTTCACACCCCTTCCCCGTGAATCTCTTTCCGAAACGAGGGATTTCCTCCACCGACCTTCATTTTCGAAGATAATTTCACACATCCTTCTCTCATTTTTCATCAATTTTTGTAAAATATTGAAACGTAATACAAGATGTGATGGAAGACACTCTGGCCCAATCTCGGTCAATGAAGGGTCCATTTAATCTCATTTTTTTGCATGGTTTGAGATACGAAGGTTAAAGACGGTTGGTGAACTCAAATATCTTGAAGCTCTCTTAACCTCCAGGCGGTTCTCTGACGTAGATTTTAAGCATTATGTTGCATTAATATGGAACGGGGCCAGGAAGAAAGCTCCAGCCTCTTTGGAGAGGGGTAAACGAGTCAGAGGTGTGCAGATCTGAATAAAAACAATGGATGAATCTTGAACGTCCACGCGTTGAACATACATACGTCTATATATGTATTGAACTTTCATAAATCGATTCCATGTCGACATTTCGGTATACTAGCAAGTAATAGCGCGAGGGTTATCCTTCAATTCTTATGCGTATTTACAATTAAGTGCTTCACTTCATGAATCAATCCGACCCTCTACCCATAATGCCTGCTTCCTTTCTTTCTTCCAGATTACATTAAATGTTCACGGCACAGTAAAACACCTTTTTTAGCTTCGAGAAGAATTCTAACTAATACAGAAGATAATGTCAGGCGTAGAAAGAAATGTTTTTAAATTTGTAGCAAGTTACTGATTGTTTTTCAAGACGTCAGCCCAAAAGGCTGTTCGGATCCTCAAACCCCACCATCCTTAACAACAAAAAGCCACGGAAAGGGAATGAGGCGATAAGGTAAGATTGTAGTGAGATACTTACGAAAATTTCTTCTTTGAAATCCTGGAACTCTCTCCTTATAACATCTAACATTCAATAAATAGTTATCCCTGACAACCTGCGTACGGGCAATATGTTAGAACTCTTAATTTAACTTCGGTAAATTGATCCGGTAGATATTGAGAAGGGAAATAATTCAGCACAGACATGTCGTGCGGCTAAATCCCTGGTTAGGGACCTTGGGTATAATGCATTTCCTTGTAAACTAACCACGGCTCGAAGCGAAAGTTGCAGTTGCATAAAATGAGCTAGGAATCCATCTGGGTAAATTGACGTCATTACCTCCGCAAATATAATTTCACTTGAACTCGTCTGCAGTGACTGCCGCCGGTAATGCTTCTTTCGTAAACATATGATGCCTATGATGCTGAGAGTTCCGATGCGCTCAATTGCGACCACCCTGACCTCTATAAGCGGAAATTGGAGTTACAACAAGAGTTACCTCGACTGCCGCGCAAAAAGTTGTATCAAATGTTGCTCAAAGCAATTTCAACTCATATCTTTTATTGCTTTAGATTTTGTTTTGACTTCAATTCAATTAGTATGGAGATTTATTGTTTCGGAAATACACTAGCCAAACAATACAACATGTGTTGCATACTAATGTCAGAGATGGCGATATCTTTCGGATGAAGTTCGACTCTTAATCGTATCTCTTTCTTTCGATTAACCCTGATAGGATTAAACCCTTCAAACTTCCCTTTCTCTAGACATAAAACTTTATCGGAATTAAAGCACTTCTAATGATTTAAGTTCCGAACTAAGAGTAGCCATGTGGGTAACGATTCAATTCCCGGTGGGGGATCACGCGCGATATAATAACAATAATTTTTAATTTGCTCTGGGATCTTCCCGTGGAGCAGAAAAAATATACAAAAAAATAATAATATAAAAAAATACGAAAAATTGCTCAGCAGCACTAGACATTAATATAAAGTGCAGAAGGAGAAATAAACATGAGTATGAAATACAAAACAATGTTTTTAATTTGTAGTTAAAATATGATTAAAATTTTTTTCTTTAAATACTCCACCGAGGTGGAATGTTTGATACAGTCTGGTAGGGAGTTCCAGAATTAAGAACATATATATATCAGCAGGGATATATCAGCAGATCGGGCCCGTTACTATATGACCTTAGCTGTCGAAGCACTTTTTTTTAATATTACAACTAGTTTTGAACTAAAAATAGGAGTAAAATTTTCGCCGTATTTTTTCGCAAATATCAAAGCCAACTCATCATAGGAATTTTTCGTATATTACAACTTATTTTTCTATGAGAATTCACTTTGTTTTCAAGTGGAGTAACTGTAATGTGGAAGGCCTCTCTTCGCTGTAAGGAAGGGACGCTCCACGAACTAATATGGGGCCCCTTCATTTCGGGGATCTCTTACCATTGCGAAAGCTATAGAGCTCATTAGTACGACCCTGTTTTCTTTCTAATTTGTAGAACTTTGATGAGTGCTTTGCAAAAAAATTGCTCTTAAAATTCTTTTCCCATTTATCCTTTATACAAACGGAATCCCAGCAGTAAAAGTCAAGGTTATATTAAAAAAACGAACGGTTTCGATTGAAATACTCGATTTCCTTATTTAGCAATGGAATGCTTCATTGGAAGCTGATCTTAGAGAGGGGGAGTTCCCAAATAAAAGATTAGTGATGGAATTCCAATTACACCATACAAGACTGTCGAAGGTGGTCGGGTACTTGTACAGTATTTGCGGTAAATTAGAAGTAAAAAGAAAGTACTTTGATTGCCTAAAGCATTCATGAAGACAGCGAAATCGTGATTTTTATCATTTATCCAAGGTCTGAAACGTACAAATTAATACTTACTGAAACTCTAAAACATGCATACTTCGGAGTTAAGTCGCGACTAGCTATATCTATTCGTGAATGTGATATTTTCATGACATTTTTTGTCGGAAAATAAGGAACAAATTATTTAAAATTCGATTAAAGGTAAACTGACTGAAGAAAGGGAAAACAAACTATTATACAGTACTACTGTTCAATTTTATTCCACAAACATGTTTTCGTCGCTAACAAAATACATATAATATATTAAAAAATAAAAATTGTGTAGTGGTACGGGTAAAGCTTGTTTTTTTCCTTTCTTGATTATGGAGTCCTAACACAAAATCGTCCCTGAAGCAATTGATAGGTAAACTGGCTGTAGAAAACATTGGTCATAGGATAAAATACCGTTGATTTATTATATAACCGATTTTTCTAAGTTTGTACGTCAAAGGCACGCTTCTTGAGAATATTTGAGAGTATAGTAATATTTTAGAAGTGCTTCGACAGCTGAGGTGATATCGCCCACAAAAGACGAACGCGCTACCCACTTGGCTGTCCGGGAGCATCCGAATAGTTGAGATAGGAAAAACCCAAACTCCAACATAAGATATGAAAATGTTAATTCCTCCACCTAATTAAATTTAAATACAAAATGAAGCGCAGAAAAACGTAATATGTCAGCGTACAGTACGAGGATTTTAAAAATCGATTCTCTAAACTTCTTAAACGGGATTCATGTCATGAGATGATCTATGAATTTGATTATTTACGGATATAAGCTGAAGTAGGAAACAAAGATAATTCCTTTCTTAGTAGTCAAACTCTGGGAAAGAATAGCTCAACATATGCCCTTTCTTTTTAACAATATATTGTTTAGATGCCACTGTTGAAGAATATGAAATGTTTAGATATATGCAAGTTAGGCCACTGTTGAGTAGTATGAAATTCATATTTGTTAATGCGCCGAATTATTAATGTGCAAATGTTTATCGCCGTGTAACATATTTAATAATGTTTGTTCGTTCGCAATGATATGTGTAATAAATGTTCAAAATAAATCGTTTGTAAAGAAACACTTTTAAGTAAAACTAAGCATTAATAAAATAAGATTTTCTCCATTACATCCCCCTGGTAACCAAGACCTGTTTGCACGCATTATGTTCCCTTTGCATTTGTGATGGTACACATGCCTTAAGAAAGGGAAAGGAAGTCTGAACGAACGAAATCGAAAGAGAAAAAAAGGTTGAGGAATAAAAAAGAAAGAAAACACTCTACGTCACGAAATGGAACGAAAAGCTCCACTTCCTGCTCTCCATCAAGGTTCCCGAACTTCCATAAACGAAATGTGCAAACAAACCCTCTTTCATCTCAAAAACCAGATAGCCGCCAAAAGCGCAGACATCTGCTCTTCTTTCTGTCGCGGCATTCCTTTTCTGCGTGTATTTTTAGCGACGCATTTCGCAAAAGTCCCATTAACGTAACTGTATTTCTACTTTCCTCACAAAGGAATTTTCTAGCTATTTAATCTCAAAAAGGAAAGAAAAAAATTACCTCAAAAAGACAGACAAAGCCTCTCCTCCTTTCAGTTAATGATTTTCTCCGGGTTTCCCTTACAACCTCCTTATGATAGTCTAGGACGATTCGCCGCTAATGTTTTGCTGTATGGAAAGACACTGTGTGGAACCATGTGTGGGTTTCTAGAAAAACAAACACAGAGATACTATGTATGGTTGGGGAAGAGAGGGTTTTAATCGAAGTAATTAAACGTCGACAGAGGAAATGGGTGGGTCAGATAATGAGAGATGGATTGCTAAAGAATTTTATTGAGGGAAGAATACAAAGGAAAAAGCAGAGGGGAAGACAGAAATTATTAGATGACCTAAAGGGTGGGGTGGGTTACCGGGAGGTGAAGGAAATGGCGATTAGTGGAGAATATTAGGACGCATGAACCTACCGAAAAGTAGAAAACTTATAAATGAAATGTTTTGCTGAGTGTATCAGGGGCGGATTTAGCTACCAGAGGTCCTTGGCGCAAATATCAGATTGAGGTCCCCTCTAGGATTTATGAGAGTATAAACTAGAATTTTTTCATTAAATACACATATATACATCCCATGGAAACCTCAATCACTTCACTACGGCAAGAATAAATAAACAAGCTTTGAATCGAGAGTCATCGAAGAAACGACCCGGCTTGAAACCCGAGAACACCATTCACGATGTACGCCGGGAAAGCACCCGATTCTTCCGGAATGAATACCGGTTTTCGGTTTCGGTTTTCAATTTCTGATTTCCGTTCTGTTCCGGTTCGTTGCCTTGGTGAAAATAGCAAATAATAGTAGGTATCTAATTTAAAAAGTGGCTCACTCTGCCCAATAAGTATCGTTGTAACAGAACAATAAACTAACGATTTCGAGTCAGTGTGGATGTCAAACAACAAAGTCAATGCTGACTTGGAGAATTGGAGGTTAAGCGGACTTGTGGTGGTAAATCCTGGCACATTCCCTCATTGGATGGAAGTTTCAAATATATATATACAACAAGAGGCTACCTGGCGTCGGTGTTTGAGCAGGTTTACCTGTATGCTGACGTTCTGGCTCACAATTATCTAGGAGGATAAAAATAGTGACCCTAAGGGAAGCCAAAGAATGTCATGTAAAACAGGATGTCTTTGCCAAAATAAAATTCTGTGGTAAGCCCATACGTTTCTATGTGTTCTACCTTTCGGCAGGTCCCTTGATATTCCCTATTCAATGAAATTTAATTCTTTTCTTGATAACTTATCCCAACCATTATGTCATCTAACAACTTTTGCCTTTGTCTTCCCCTCTGCCTATTCCCCTCTGTCGCGAGGGGAGCAAGCCCACGTTTCGGAAACCAAAACTCTTCCTATTGGAAATTGTTTTTTCGTGATATTTCCAATAGCCTTTTAAGGGGCCATTTAAAAGTTAGGGAATATTACTATTAATGTTAGCGAAATCATCTCTAAAATTCTCTCACTAACAAATGTTACATGATACCTATACCTAATAATTATGAATTCTGGTCACTGACTGATAAAACTGAAAACTAAAAACGACTTGAGTCCTGGCCGATAGGTTAATTGCATTCGTCCAATCGCTCATTAATAACACCTGATATTTCGCGACAACCACTTCAAAAGCGTGTAAACAGTCCGAGAATTATTCCGTCCTAACAGCCGGTTTCAACGTTAGCCCATTAACGGCCTATTTCTGGGACGCATACTTATGTGGATTTAAAACTAAGACAGTGGTAAGTAAGTCGTTATTATTTTTTTTTTTACTCAGCGATAATTTATAATGTATTCTAACGAAAATATATAAATAGATATAATAGCGTTAGAAATGTTGTCATTTATCCTTTTATAATGATAATAATAAAATAATAAAACGTCTTTATTGAAGGGTAGGGCTTCCTAGTCCCATCTCACATCTAACGTCGATATTAGCAGGCGTGACTTCGTGGAAAGCCATTGCAGAAGGATACACTTGGTAAATTTTCCACACTGTATTTATTGGCGACCGGTTTCGTAAGTGGACTTACATCGTCAGGTAAGTAAAGAGTTACATCGCCTGACGATTTACGTCCACTTACGAAACCGGTCGCCAATAAATACAGTGTGGAAATTTTACCAAGTGTATCCTTCTGCTTTTACGTCTAACGCTTCGTAATTGGATATTTAAAAGAAAGAGATAGCTTTTAGGAGATACAAAAAAGAAAAATTCATTAAAGAAATGAAATATTATTATTATTGTTATTATTATCATCATTATTATTATGAGGGGTGAGGTAGATCCCTTGCTTTCCTCATTGGGATTAAATGAAATAAGTAGGAAAACTTTACGTAAATGCAGCAAATGACCCACTGCATAACACTTATAATATTCCATAATGAATTATGAAGCTGCTAGCCATTAGTCAGCATCACTCACACCTCAGTAGCTTTCATACCATCATAGCCAAGAACAAGACTGAGTATGAAGTAAATGAAGCATGCTCTCCGTCCGGTAGATAATAAATAGATAGACCCTTAATTGGCGACGTTAGGCCCATTTAGATTTAGATTTATACCCCGCAAGCCGCCAAGTGGCGCATGGCAGGGGGTGTAGCAACACCAAAGACCTAACCTAATCCATCGTGTTTGCATCTCTAATGCTCTGTGGAAGATAATCAAGATATGGTAGTAGGAACCTTAATAAAACATCCAACATAAAAAATTATAGTTTAATGCATGAATTATATGAATGAATGGCTTCATATACGTGTAATTTTAATTATATTATACGTATAACAACACATTTTCTCGCAGCTTTAGCATAGCCCGGATGACTTGTCAGGGACTCGTAAAGAAAGCGACGACGCCACACTGGCCAAATCGTAATCCACTTCCATAATAAATGTATTAGACTTAAAGAAACAATTCCGCCCTTCTTGAACCCTCTGCAATTCTTGAAATATATAGAGAAAGAGCACAAAAAATAAGGGTACAGAAAAGGGTAAAAACATGTGGAATGAGAAGGAAAGACCTTGATGAATCGTAAGGGAGAAAAATCCTCCGTTCACCGAAAGCAAGCGATTCGTGTATCGCAACAAATAAAAGAGCTAGCGAAAGAGCATTACCCTCCAAGAGTTTAGCAGAGTTCAGAGGGGGGTTAGCAATGCAGGAGGACTTTCTCTTCCATTCTAGAGCATAGTAAAGAAGGGAGTTATTTTTGGCGGACACAATAAAAGAGGCTCCTCTTCGTCGTGACGCTGAGCAATATTTTTCCTCGGCTATCGATCTATGCTGTTAGTCGGGAGCAATTGTATTAAAGCGGCGGCAAAGAGTAATTGGATTGGACTAAAAGATCACGAATCTCAGCGGGAGACCCGGGAATGAATCCATTACTGCGTTTCCTCTCGGGGCGGTCGTATGGAAATCACGAGAGAAATGATAGCTTCGAAGCTATTTAACGAGTGGTCTCTCGAAAGGGGTTTTCAAAGTCTCGAAATTGTTCCAATTTTAAATCCGCACGGTTGAAAATTGTGATCGAATTTACTGAAATGTGTCAGAGAGGAGGAAAATTCCGAACTAACGATTTGATTTCCATTCTTTCCATCCGTGTCCCTTCCCGTCCAACTAGGTTAAACTCTATTTCATCGTTCTACACCTCGACTTTCCATAACTAAACGATCCTTTATCTACCGCTTGCCTCATTTATACAACAGTATTTTATCTCATTGTCCTTCATTGGATTCTTTTGTATAATTTTTTCCTCACATATTATTTTTATTGTAACCTGTACTTTTATTATATTGTAGTTCTATAATTACTTTTATTCTCCATTTTTAAATCTGTCTTCTTATGATTTTTATTCATTTCT
>KZ308575.1:478560-498977 GCA_000376725.2 Ladona fulva | reverse complement strand
TTTGTTACGTGGTTAATTGTTTATTATCCATTGTAAAGGCCTTGTGCTGTTTATGGGTACATTTTAAATAAATAAAATATATTACTAATATCCAAATCTTGCAGGATTAGCATTTCAAAATGCATTTCTGCATAGCTGAACGAAAAATAAAGTTATGCTTTCAACTCAGAACCATTTTCGTGAAAAATCCAAGAGTATCTACGAATTTATTTAAAACTTCCCTTGATTTATGATAATAAAGTTTTGAGACAAATTTCAGAATGCAGCTACATGAGATACTACCAATTTGTTTGGATTAATTATATAATACGGCACTGTTGTAATGCTATTTTTTCTTACTTACGCCCCTTCTGGAATATGCGGTGAGTACGTGGGAACCAGCGGATGAAACGTGTACTCGCGAACTCGAAAAGGAACAGCGCAAGGCGATGAGTTTTTATGAGTAAAAGGAACAGTTATAGGAAATTCGAGTTTAATAAAAGCTCCAAGTTTGACGGCATTTTGGGGCTTTTCTCAAACTCTAATACGATAGCTGTGATGCGATTGTTAGACGTTTTACACATAAGTGCTACGATAGAAACGAAACAGATTCAGGTTTCACTTCGTGGTATTCATAAATACAAAACAGCTTCATGAAGCCGTTTTCTACGATAGAAAAGCAAGCGTTACGCAAATGTTCTCAGACGCAGGTTCGAAATTCTTGAAAGAAAGGAGTTTAGGCTGCTTGATAAATTAAGAGAAAATACATTTGCGGAAGACGTAATCGGTATTATGCGACTCCCNAGCTTCATGAAGCCGTTTTCTACGATAGAAAAGCAAGCGTTACGCAAATGTTCTCAGACGCAGGTTCGAAATTCTTGAAAGAAAGGAGTTTAGGCTGCTTGATAAATTAAGAGAAAATACATTTGCGGAAGACGTAATCGGTATTATGCGACTCCCTTGCTACTTCGGCCGATCCGATAATGAGCGTAAAATAAGAGAAAGAGATGCGAGAACAAGGGAGGTACTCATTCTTTCCACGAACGATACGCAGCAACAATAAGCTAAAGAGGTAACTCGAACGCTTGGTGTTTACACCCACACGCACCGAAAGGCGGCTTGCAGGGTATTTATGTAGATGTAGTGGATGCTACTTGTGTATTTAGATTTTTTATTTTAAAAGTCTTTTTTATCTTTTGTAATATCTCATTTCTGCGTTTATTTTCCATATGTACTTTTGAATTTTCTTTTCTCTTTTTCATTTAAAATTTCAATATATTTTATTGATTGTGTTTTATTATAAAATTGCTTTTATACATTTTTTTATTTCTATATCTACTGTGATTTCACAGGTTTATTTCATCCCCTTCCCTCATGTGCGTTTTTCCGCAACGAGGTTTTCTCTTTGTCAAGCTTAAGTTGCAAATATTTCTCCACATTCTACTCTTTCTTTTTGGTTTTTAATTAATATATGTACCGATAAAAAGGGCACACGAGGTTAGATAGAAGAGAAGCCCACATGAGCCTAACCTCGCTAATAAAGAGTCCATCTATCTATCAAATAATTTATCCAATATGAAAAATGCAAAATAGTATTGTCCTTTTGATAAAGATTCCAATAATTCCTACATGTATGCATTATCTGCTACTTTATCTTTCGAAAAACTTTTTGTCCCCGGCAGACGTAATTTCTATCTAATTAATACGGCACGATACATCCTAAAAATTTACATGCATAATACCTATTAAAGAAAAATTACTAATGTAATCATAATCGAGTACACTAAAATGTAACAGCTTTATTAAAAATGATTTATAATCTCTTGTGAATATATTCTTTAGTATAAGCTTAGGTGGAAATTATCTTTGACAAGACGAGGCTGTTCAATTATCCGGCCTGAAACGATCATTAATCTTTCACACCCTCGGGAAGTAAAAAGTAAGTCGTCCCTGAGATGAAATACCTTGTGCTGTCAACCCAAATGGTCCTTGGATCGTTTCTTCTGCCTTTCCTGCGTTGCAGGACAAATTATAATGCAATTACCGCTTCCTCCGAAATCTCTGCAGAACCGCAAAAAAGCAACGCAAGGTCGGCTCTAAAAGTTCCCCAATTCCTGCTTCACGACCCGAACAAGCGTGAGACGAATCTCAATATGGAATTTGGATTCAATACAAAAATTCTTTGTCCCTCAGTAATCAATCGTGAGAATATGCCGAGGTCTTCATCTACAGATGTTGTTGAATGACACGAAAACCATTCGAAACGAAAAGCTTTGTCTCCAGTGATTTTCGTTAGACTTCCATTCTCTCAATTCCATAGAGAAACTAAATAATCAATGTATGTACAATTATACATAATATTTACTGAAAGGTGATCTTGGCTTCATCAGGTTTTTATATAGTAACATTTAATGATTTCCAATACAATATATGTATTCGATTATATGCAGAAGACTTATTAGATAATAAGTGATAGGTGTTAGGTTGCACCGATGCGATTCTCGCCATTTTTAGAGTTAAGACAACATTAAATGTAAACATACACGAAATTTGCATTCATTCCGACCGGTTCGTGTTCAGCAAATACTTGATGGAAAGAGTTTGGAACTGATCAGTAAATAAAAATGAAGCTGTTCGGAAATTCTAGATTCTATAGGAAAGGCGAATAGAATGCAAAGATTAATAAGTAGAACCCTGAGAGGATGCCCATCTAGAGTTAAAGAAATTGCGTACTTTTCCCTCATTCGACCAAGTCTCGAATACTGCTGTGCAATCTGGAATCCACATGAAGTATGTTTAGTCTCAGATTTAGAGATGGCTCAACGTAGAGCAGCTCGTTTTGTCAGTGGAGATTTCAGGTTCGACAGTAGCGTAACGGATCCTCAAATCACTCTGGTGGAACTCGCTGCATGAGAGAAGATCTTTCTTTTCGGAAAATTCATCGGTCCAGAATTTTTAGAAAAAGTTGAAGATATTGTCATTCCGGTAAACAACAAGCGCGATCTTCGAGAGGCGACGACAAGAGTTACAAGGAAATAATCGCTAAAACAGATGGTCACTTATGGTCTTTCCTTCCGCGTAGAATCAGAGAAGCTAATAGTTGTAGATTAGGTAAGGTATTAATACACCCCCTGCCATACGCCACTGGCGGTTTGCGGGGTACAAATCTACACAAAATCATTTTCCAACTCCACTCATGACACACACACACATGAACCATGAATGCTAGCAAGTGAGTAAGATTTCCCCAAGATTTCAGAATTCATGTAAAATATACATTTTGTATCAATATAAATTCACTGGCTTATTATCTATCTAACCAGACACAGGCTTTCCAATACTCCTGTGAAATGTTGATTTGAAGCATTATAGAATTCATAAACTGGCGGAAAGTATATAAGATAAATTATGGTAATGAATTTATCTACAGAAGTTAACAAATAATAATTAAATCACGACACCAACAAATAAAAAAATAATCCTGTACGAAAAAAATATTATTGCGCTATTGCAAACATTATTACGAAAAAATGGACTTCCTACAGCATCCAGTAAACACAACAATAAATATAGCTGCTTTTGAAATCCTCTCTTTCAATTTCCACAGTGATACATCCCCTGAAGAAAGAGAAAGCAGATGAGGCGCCATATGAACGAACATCCGTTTCCAATTCAGACGTCTATGTATGGATGTTGAGTCGACTCCCTCCGATCGCATTTCTGTTCCAAATTTCCATCATTCGAGATGATGTTCATCGACAAGTTTAGTTCTCCTCCAATCTGCCTGGAGGACAGAAATAGGACATAGGCAGGATGCGTTTCTTCTATAACTAAAACAAAACCCATCGAGATAGGGTTGCTCAAATTTTCCATCAGTGAGAACATGCAGCATTAAGAATTATCCTCTCGTATTTATTGTAAGTAACAAGTAAGCGATGGAATTCGGAGTTTGATGAAATCACGAAAACATTCGAAAACTAGATATGATTTGGGTAGCAAGTCAACGGAGCCGAGCAAATTTTAAGGCTTTCCTCGCCGAGTTTGCGAGCCCTTAATAGTGAGTCACCAGCTACTTCGGAAAAAGAGTGCGTTGTTCTTTGGAGATGCATCTTCTCAATGGACAACTTATCATTTCTTGAAGGATGATGCATGCACTATGAAACGAGAGTTTTCATTCTTGAATCGGATCCAAATTCACGTCACATCATTCCGTTATATGCATGACTAAATGGTTCAATCCGATCTAATAATTTAATCATCCCACGCAATTGGAAGAGCTATATAGTTTAATCCTTCCTTCTACCACACCTTTATGAATGGGATATTTTTTATTTGCCTTACGGTTCCGAGAAGGTAGAAACGTATCTTTTATATACTTTGGTCCAGCGGTTCTCGGCAGAAATATTTTGGTAGCCGCACTGGTAAGAACCGCTATGAATTCCCAAGGAGAAGCGGAGATGAAAAAAGTATGACGGAACCGAGATTCGAACCCACGTCTACCAATTTCCGGTTGGTTGCTCTATCCATTGAGCTATGGATTTTGATTGTTGATTGATTTGACCCGGGTTCGAGTCCCGGTTCCGTCAGATATTTTTCATGTCCGTTTCTCCTTGGGAATTTTCCTAGGAGCACGCCTTATCGTGCCAGGTTACCTAAACCCTTTTTCTGTGTTAACCGCTAAGAACATCGCCTGACATGAATGGCTAACAGTCATTCACGTTCCTAAAATTTTATCAGAAATGAGTCAAAAGTTATTTCAAAATGTCTTTTTTTATAAACCTGTGTAAAAAATAATCAAAATCAGAGGGGATGGCAAAAACAACATTTGTTTGATAGCATACAGGGTGGGGTAAATTACTGGAAAGCGAAAGAAATGGCGTTGAGTGGGGAATATTAAGGCACTTGAACCTACCAAAAAGTAGAACACATATGTAATACATGATTTATATTGATCCTTATATTTAACAATAATCACAACAACATTTTGTACCCTAGGATAAGATCCTACTCCTCGAACAATTACTAGGTGTAACTTCTAACCGTTCACATTTGTGTTGTAGTTTGAACAATTAAAGTAATTTACATAGTAAAAGTACTGTAGTAAATGCAAAACCAATGGGAAAACGTCAGAATAATATTAGTACGTTACGGTTATGTATGTGACCGCATTAAAATGCCCTTGTGGCCGCGTGAGGTCACCGTGGCCGCTTTTAAGAGACGCTCCTCTAGTCTCACAAACAGGCTTGTTAATGGATGAGATAATTTCAAGTTACTGAGGTATGAGCGATGCTGATTAATTGTACTCTTCCTACTCACTCCTCACTGAATGATTCCAAAAGCATTAATCATTAGATCTTTGAAGATTTTCACTTCTCACTGCAATCTGGCTCAGTGAGGAAAGCAAGGGCAAAGTACCTCACTCCCGCTCTTGCCTAGTAAGCCTCATCCCCTCCCAAGGGCTTTCGGTGGTTAATGGTAAAGAGTTTTGGGAAAACCACCGTCAGGGATGAATATTTCACAGACACAGAGTGAATAACTTCTTTTACGATGAATTTCACCCATGAAAATGATTTAAGAATCTGTTTGATTGGAATAACCGTTTGACGTGATGCTGTTTTTCCAGGTTGAGCCTTCTTGGGAGGAGAATCTGGTGCTATTTTCATCCGCTGTCTGAACCCAGAATGGTAGGGATAAAATGAATCATTCGTCTCCAGTCAATTCTCCTTATCACAGCACGCCTTTTCTGAGAAAATCCTCCTCTGAACGAAGTTTTCTTTATAAACACGGACTCTGTCAGTCCTATTCCCGGAAATACCGTTGATCTTAGATATTTCAAGAATATGCCGAAATTAGGAGAAGCTAAAAATCTTTGAAATGTTTCAAACTAGTTACTCGAGAGAAATTGTGTGTTTATGCAAAGCTAGGTAACACCAATATAAGCAACTTTTACGCGTTTTTCGATGATGAAACTCGGCTTCGTTAAGAGAATAGTCGGTCGGAACGACGAAAAAGTTCGCGAGCGATGTTATTTTGCGTTAGTTAGATCTCATCTTGCGTATGCTTGTAGTGTATGGGACCCTGCCGATAAGTGTTGTATTAAAGAATTAGAAAAGGTGCAGCTAAAGTCTATACGTTTTGTGAAGAATTGCTACGATAAATTAGTGAACGTTACTCAGATTCTTCAGGACGCAGGATAGGAATCTATAGAATTTAGAAGAGATTCAATCAAAGGATTAATTAACTGGATAAATTTAGAGAAAGAACGTTCAGAGATGATGTAGCCGATATAATGCGATCACCTTGCTACATATGCCATTCCGATACTGCGAGAAAGATCAGAGAAATAGATGCTAGAACCAATCGATTCAAGAACTCAACTTTTCCCCGCGAACGATACGCGAAAGTAATCGATTAGGGAAATAAAGTCATGGTGCACGCACCCCCTGCCACATACCGAAAGACGGCTTGCAGGGTACTTCCAGAGACATGCCTAGAATGCCTAATTCCTGCTACCATATCGACATGGATGAAATATTTTTCATTGGCCTTTTGACATCGGATTAAGAAAAATGTATCTTTCCTTTACTTTGGCAGTGATTTTATAAAATCAACTATCGACCGCGGTGGCGGAGTGGTTAACATGCTCGATCGTCCCGGGTTCGAGTCCAGGATAATCTGATTTTTCTGGCTAGAGTCCTTGCATGGATGACGGCAGGAAGCGCATAAGGCCTGATACTAAGCGCGCCTTAATCAAATGCATCATCATCACCAATCATAAATAATCATCAGTTTTATATAGCTCGAGGGGATTGTAAGCAGAAGTTAAATCTGAGAAAACAGAACAGGTTTAGCCAAGTAATCTTCCGTTAATGGAGGGATTTAAGAATGGAATTGTTTGCCTGAAGAGGTCTTAATACTCCAACCTAAGAATAAAAAGGAATTTAGGAAAAGATGTAAATCATAATGAGATACAGAAATCTAAATTGAGTAAATATGTTATTTAAATTTAGATTCAATGTAATACAAAGAGTGTAATTTGTAGTACCGATTATCTATTTTGTATTTTTTGTTTTTAAATATATCATCTGATTAAGCTGCCACCAGACTTGTGTCGAACCGCGGCCGAAATTTGTAAATAAGTATATAAATCATCATCTAGCTTTATGAGTGACGGGTATAATAAGTTTAAAAAGGGAAAAAAATGAAATCAACTGAGGTTTGAATGATCCTGATCATAGTACGAGTATTCTTTTGGTCACTTCTTAGTGAATGCTATGAGAAGCTTTGTTCACAGGACCTTACATGGTCATTCTGCTCTCAGAATTCTGCAAGGCAAGCAAGGGCAAACTACCTCAATCCTCATCTCGCCTAGTCGCCTCATTCCCTTTACAAAGGTGATTATTCATGTTTGTCACTGTGCAGCATTTAGGTGGAAATTTTCCACACATTCTGGCTGGATGAAAAAAGCAAGGGCAAACTACCTCAATCCTCATCTCGCTTAATCGCTGTGTTATCTCTCCGTAGCTTCATTTTAGCCGCTTTTTCATTCTGTGATATATTTAAGGAATCCTTTCTTGTCCTATTATAACTAATTCAATAACGTTTGAAAGCACTAAATTTTTACGGTATATAACAACCATGTTCTCTTACGTAATCGCTGACCGTGACCTAGGATTCGAACCAACTCAATGCCACAAAAAAATTACGAATAAGACATAAGAGTTCAAGTTGTAAGACGAACAGAATGTACTTATGAATGAGTGATATTATTGGA
This sequence comes from Ladona fulva, assembly GCA_000376725.2. NCBI lineage: Eukaryota > Metazoa > Arthropoda > Insecta > Odonata > Libellulidae > Ladona > Ladona fulva. Next base: position 491,224 of record KZ308575.1, on the reverse strand, counting down.
TTTAATAAGTATAAAGACCTTCGATTTTCCTCCTCCGTCCAATTCTGGAGGTTTCCTTTTACGCCGGCGTTTCACTTGGAGAATTAAACGCAGAAAAATGTAGTAAGAGCAGACCTTCGGAGGTTGACATGACAACCGGTTGCGACCGTACCAGCAGCATTACACCCTTTAAACTGCCATGAGAAGAATTTACAAAATGAATACGGCTTAAAAAGGGCATTTTCCTTCAGGCAATAGCTGGCATTTCAAAAGTGATCATGGCAGGTGTGTGAGATATTTCCCACGATTTCAATCGAGGAAGAAATATTTCCGCGTTCTTTGGCAATGTTTTACAAAATTCTACTTGGTCTGCGATCCAGGTGTTAGTGAAAACATTCACGGCAGAGGGGTATATACTTTTCAAGCTTACTTTTGACATCTTGGTAGAAATATTTCGGTTTAATTCGATTTCTTTCCATTGCCATATTTCAGATTCATAAATTTTGCTGCTCCCGATAAAAAAAACAACGAAAATAAATAGGTAAATTCAGGAAACGACTAAAAACAGGTGTAGGTTTACTAAAATTTCGTCCGGATGTCTTACGGATAATTGGAAGTAATGATCTTCATCTACATATGTACCCCGCCTTTCAGCGTGCGGCAGAGGGTGGATACACCGTGAATTTATTCATTATTTATAGTAAAAACGTTGCAATTTTGTCGGAAGACCAGGTGGCAACGGTAACTTCCCTAATCGATTACTTTCGCGTATCGTTCGCATAAAAATGAATTTTTGAAACGTCTTTTTCTAGCATCTATTCCCCTGATTTTTCCCTCGGTATCGGAACAGCCTCTTTTCTATTTCAGCCCCCTACAGGCTGTATTATTCTTCATTGGTCATCTTGTTCAGTAAATAACTTCTCGAAATATCTATTGCCAATGACAATTCGTACAACCTCCGAGGGAAAACTTTATCAAAAGTAGAATTGGTTAAATATATTCGAGTTCTTACCAATACATATATAATAGCTCAGTGAGGAAAGCAAGGGCAAAGTGCCTCACTCCCGCTCTTGCCTAGTAAGCCTCATCCCCTCCCAAGGGCTTTCGGTAGTTAATGGTAAAGAGCTTTGGGAAAACCACCGTCAGGGATGAATATTTCACAGACACGGAGTGAATAACTTCTTTTACGATGAATTTCACCCATGAAAATGATTTAAGAATCTGTTTGATTGGAATAACCGTTTGACGTGATGCTGTTTTTCAAGGTTGAACCTTCTTGGGAGGAGAATCTGGTGCTATTTTCATCCGCTGTCTGAACCCAGAATGGTAGGGATAAAATGAATCATTCGTCTCCAGTCAATTCTCCTTATCACNACGATGCTGTATTATAAACCTACTCTTTATGCTTCATAGTACTTGGTTTGAATGATCTTAGTAGAATATTTGCATAAGTTATACAACAAAATGGCAAACCCATATTTTACGGCAAATTTTCACCTAAAGCGAGGAAAATAGTAGTGATGTACCACGATGTACACGGGCTAACTTATACCACGATGTTCTTTGAAGCTTCCTAAAGAGGAATCTGAAATAAAATCCTGCGACAATTTGCGACGCCGATTTATATACCGAATCTTCGATGGCGATGCAAGAGCCATATCCGCGCGGCGGAGCGTCACCCTCCATGACGATCTCGGATTTGAGAGGATATATGGCCCAACACGCATCTTAATAGTATAAGTAGCATCAAAAGTTGTTTTTAGAATAGCGCAGCTCGCACAGGTATTTCGATATTGCAAAATTCGTTTCCTACTATCGACATAGGTCCTAACAATATATTAAAAAATTAGAACTACGTGACCTTTTGCAAGCTCAAGCCCTTTTTAGTGATAAATTGACTGGACTAAATAGGCCGTTCTGATACCGTGAGAAAATTTTTCATTCATTGACATTTCAAAAAGTGATTCATAAAGGGATTTAATGGCAGAGGTAATTAATTCAGGATATCGATTTCAGCACAGAGTTCTAAAACGGAATAATCAATATCGCTATAAAACTATAAGAATTTGTGAATATCAGCAGTTTTGCTACAAACTTTTTCACGGTGGCACCAGCATATTGCGCCTAAATATTTACAAAATTCCAGGGGTGGTTTTAAACTATCAGAGGCCCCAAGCGAAAAGATCAGTACGAGGTCCCCCACTAAGAATTATAAGAGTATCGAATTTTTTTCAGAAAATACATATAATTACACGGCACAGAAAATTCAGCCGCTTCACTTTAGCAATAATAAAAACATTATTGAATTATACGTTATATTTCTACGAATTACTATGTATTATGAATACATAACTGTTCTACCTTTCGATGGGTTCATGTACCTTCATATTCCATATTCCATGCCATTTGTTTCGTTTCTATAGTAGGTAGCTTACCCCTTTTCCTTCCTTTATGTCATCTAACATCTTTTCTCTTTGTCTTACCCTCTGATTTTTCCCTTATGTTCTACCCTCAATTACATTCTTTAGCAATCCCTCTTCTCTTAATATTTGAGTAACCTATGTCGACGTTTAATTACTTGAATAATGGACAGACTTAAAAATTTGCCACATCAGATGCCATTTACTTAGTGATGTAAATCTGATGTAGTACTTAGTAATAATAAACTTAGTATTATAAATAATTAATAACGTCTTTATGTGTCATATATTCTATAAACATATTCTACAGACCCACTCCACAAATACTAAATTATTTCCTGTTGCGAAGAACAAGAAGTCGTGTACGCGTCGCAACCCTGAAAATTTTGAAACAATTTTTGGTTCGTTATGAGCAAAGTTTTATCGGATAAGACCCTCAGCTAACGCCTATTGCGCCTAATTATAAATTCTCCCCTTCGCTCTTTGCAAACACCGAAGTTTCGCATCGACACTACTGTAGGATTGAAAATAGTACAGACCTGGACTTTGACGCGTTACCCATTGATGATCTGCTATTATATTGGGACATGTTACACATCGTTCGAAAGAGCATTTATTTGCCTTTAAAATGGTGCACATTAAAAGTCGATATCTATCTCATGCTTTATGTGAGTCGACGTAAACCAAATCAAAACACGGTAAATTTGCGCAAATCCATGACTCGGTCATCTTCACACCTTTGTGGAACAATGACCAGAAGTCACAGAAAAACCAAACTTTTAGCAGAAATGTGGTACATGGTCGTGAAGCAAAATCCGCGTTTCTGAGATCCGACCATATTTATTGACCTTTGATAAGCGTCTGAATTAAAAATCGATCTCCTCCTACAAATTTGATCCTACGCATTTGAAATTTTTACTACGCGCTATTTAAATGATTTAGAATCAGTAACTTTAAATTTTTCGTAACACATTTATTACCTCTAGTGACACTAGGAAGCACAGGAACCTCTAGTTACACTGGAATACACTAGACTGCAACGATGGAAGTGGTCTATTTAAGTCTAGTGAGTCTATTTTTCATTTTTCTTCGTGATAGTAAACTATAACAAAGTCGAGGCCGATTCAAAGTTTCGCATCGACACTACCTTCAACTTTTTCGTGCCCCATTCACCCTGGCGTTACACATTGGAATACACTGGACCACAACGATAGAAGTGGTCTGATTTTCAATGTTACAATCAACTCGCTTTGAGAGATGAGACTTTGAAGAGGCCGTCCAGGAAGAAGATAACACATGAACAATAATCAAAAATAATTCATACGTTTAAGCTATCGCATTCCTAAATAGATCGGTATAAGTAGGACTCCGGAATAGCCGTAGGCACCGATACAACACGGGACTCTATCAAGTATAAATATCGAAGTCCTTCGAAACGGAGTAAATGACCCCTGAATTTCATTATCAAGTTGACGGATGCCTTTATCTAACTTTTGAAAGGGACTTCCTGTCCTCTACAGTCACTTAATAGGCGCCTTATATGCTAGACTAAAAATGCACACAAAAATGGGTCAAGTTTTTTCCAACCCAAATCCCTCAACGCAACCGAGTCGTTTCAGGGGGCGTGTAGAGTTTCCTATGAGCTATTCTGATCTATTTCGTGTGTCGAAATAAGGGCTAGGCCACCAAATTCTCTCCATTATTTATCTTTCCGTTGCGAAATCTCTCCCTTGCATTAATCTACGATTTATTTCCTACAGATGGCAACCATATACACCCATCTATCATCCTAAGCACAGTTTTTTACATTTGCTAACTTAGGAAACATCTCGTAGACATAACCTCTTTCTATGGTTTAGAAATAGAAGAATTTTTAGGTTAGTAGATGTAACCCTTGTTGTTTCCAAATTACATTAAAGAATTTCATGGTTCTTGTTTTCCCTAGGATAGCCAAAAGGGTAACTACTACTTGTTTTCCCTAGCGTTCACTCATAGAGATGAACTTTAGACTCTCTGGAATAATGTAGATCTTATGGTAGTTCAATTATTAACCAGGGTTTTTCCTTACTGGATCCACGATAGAAATAATAATTTCGAAAAATAGAATATTAATGAAAAAGCAGAAGTTAGTTGACGATAGCGTCATTTTACATCTATAGTAAGTTCATGTGCCTAAATACTCTCCAATTAGCGCCTTTCATTATATTTTTATACCAGGGAACTAAGGGAGTCCTTTATATCACCCCAACAGCTTGCGTCTTTATCTTCCCCCTTCTACCAACCCAGTTAACTTTTTCCGCCCTTTGCCACAACCGTATCTCAATCCTCCAATCTCGAGATCACCACAACCTTACGAATGACATATGTTTGTTTAACAGGCTTTATGGCACTTGTCTTCGTACTCGAACAAGTTGCACCAACTTTCGCGGGCGGAAATGCCTCAACGCCTCTCTTTCCGCAATTAATTACGATCATCTTAAACAAACCTTGTAAAAAGTAGTATGAAATGTTATTAAATTCATACAAAGTTATCATATGAGCAAAAAGCAGGTAGGTAATATCCGATCTACGTTAAAAATCGACCCCTAATTTGTGGCCAGTAAATCCAGAATTTTTCACGTACCTCCAATAATGAACAATGATGTAAAAAGAGACTTGGTAGTCGAAATCTCGCCCAAATAAATTTTCATTATTATTATTATTACTATTAATAAAAGTCGAACATTTATTTTTGCATTTTATCATATTTGCATTTATTTTTGCATTTTATCATATTTGCATTTATTTTTGCATTTTATCATATTTGCCAAGTTCATCATATCAATACTTGTACAACTTGACATACACTAACTGGATGTGTGATTCGTACAATCAACTTAAATCTTCGTACCTTTGTTCCGCAAGGATTCATACACAAATTAGGTTTTTGCTTATTAAAATTTCGACCAATATTAGACATGTAAAATTATATTGTGTCCCTGGATAGGTAGTATACACATAAAGGTTGGCCTCCAAAAAATGGACTGATTATCTCGGTTTTTATTACGGTACATATGGTATATCTTTTCTACTTGTTATGCAAACCTCCTAAATTTAAATTTTAAACCTTTGTCTCGAAGATAGCCAATAAAAGTCAGACACATAGTCGCTAAATTTATCAGCATCTTTATCACTACTGCATTCCGTCAGTGACTAGGATAGCAACTCCCAGATTGGAAAACACTAATGTAGTTAAATCTTCAGCAAATATTCGAGAGGATTAATGATTTTTTTAGAAACGTTTCCAATAGCTTTCCTAACATGCTTAGATACAGCAAAATAGGTTGCAAATATTACTTAAGCAACTATGAATTCTTACTTCGCAAGTAATAAGTTTTACGGAATAATTGACTATTATGAATCAAAACAGATAACATTTATAAAAATAAAAGCAAATGATGGCAAGTGAGGATAGTTTCATTTTTTTAATGTTAGACTCCCTCTGAGGTGAACTTTTTCTCCTCTCTTTCTTAACCTTTCCAAGAAAGGATTGTTTTGTTGTGTCATTTCTCAATATATGTCCAGGGATGGATGAAAAGCGAATTATGAAAAGAAAGCGCAAAAGAAAATTTAGTAGCTCGCATACGGTGAAGAACTCAAAGGAGTAGCAGTCAAAAATGAAAAAAATTACAAGTTCATTCATGCCAGAGGTGCTTGACTGAAAAATAAATGACAGCTTCGAAATTAATTCTAGTAAAAAGCATTCGCTGAAATCTATTACGTAAATGTTTACGTAGAAAACGTCATTCTACAATTCACTTCCTGGAATTCCATTTTACATTTTACTGATAAAAAATACGAGAAGCACGGTAGGCTAAATAAAACGTAAATTCATTTCGGATACTATGAAACTCGAGGAAAACAAGAAAATAAAGATTTCTGACTTGAGCCGGTTTCTGGATTAACGCCAAACCTCATTCGTCGTATAAGATTTTGGATTGCGGCAGGAGAGGAAATCTCTGGTGATTCATTCCGCGCTTTTTCCTGTCACTTCAAGTTCTGTTTGGCGACGACAGATGTCACTCTTGGACAGACCCATTACATGAGCTTCAGTTTTTTCGTGCGAATCAGATCCTCGCAAAAAAAAACCCGCGAATTAGTTATGTAAGCGGTGTCAAGTGAAGTCCACAGCTACTGAGGAAGTAATTTTTCAAACCTATATTTCAGATGTCTTTCCAGTACATCTACTTCCTTAACAAGAAAATTTCATATTGAATGCCCGAAAATTATCGGAAGACTAATTTTTTTATATTTCCGGCACGAAAGTAACGTTCAGCCTACCACACAATTTAGTTATAAATAAATAAAAGGTGATTGGAAAGATTTGGCGCTTTCCGTTCTGTGGGTTTTTATCTATTTCATCAATAGAGTTAGAAATAACGAATCAGAGAGATGGTCTTAAGTAACATTCCCTATCCAAGATTATGGAAACTCAGACCCCTCAAGAGTTTACGGGGCCCGGGTAACCAGGGGCGGATTTAAGCTATCAGAGGCCCTATGCGAAAAGATCAGATTTAGGCCCCCACTGGGAATTATGAGTAAAAAATCGATTTTTTTTCATCAGATAATATCACAGAAATCTCAGTTACTTCACTACGTCAAGAATAAAGAACCACGTTTTGAATTACAGTAGGTAGTAATTTATCCTACGTTATATTTCTATGAATCACAACGAATGGTGATAAACCTTTCTATATTACACAGTGACATAAACAATGTTATATATTTTATAAACATATTGTCTAGACTTACTCGAAAAATGAAAAATTTAATCTCGAAACGAAAAATCAGAACATTTTGTTATTGGGAGTTTATTGGCTCTGTCTCATTGGGGTCCCCCATACGGATGTAGACCCTCAGCTAGCACCTTATTGAGCCTAATTATAAATCCGCCCCTAGGGGTAACTGCGGTTCACTGGGCCCCAAAAATATTCACATAGGACCCAAGAATTTAGTTCATCTAAACATTTTTTTCCTTATTCATTCCTCGCGAAATGACCGTTTTCCTCTAACCTCAAGAAGTCTTTGATATTTCAATTCATTACATGAAACAAGGGTCACAAAATCCAAAAACCACCAAAAACGTTTTTGGTGGTTTTTGGATTTTGAACCCTTGTTACATTTTGCCACCAGCGGCACTCCACTTATTCATTACATGAAAATAAAGTAATATGCATTTCTTGCGAACCTCTCGATGAATCCCCTACTGCTACGTCCAACTCTATTTTAATGGTCTGGTACCTGAAAAACATCTGAAGGGATATAAAAATCAAACTAGTTATGCTAAGGTATTAATTATTCTATCAGACTTTTTTCGTAGCAGGGAGAAGTAGAAACGCAAACAATTTGAGCAATACCCTCCTATGGACCGGGCAAGCTGGGATTTTGCCCCATGTCCCTGCCCCCATTTTAATACATTTTTGCCGAGTAAGAATCATTTCTCCCCAAAACCTTTTATTGGTAATCGTGGAGGGGTTTCAGATCCATCCTTTCTTGGGTCTCCTTACAGACGTATGGGGTTCGACGTTTTTCGCAAGAGATTTTTAACGCAAAGACTGAAAGAACACGTTAGTTATTCATAAACTATTTTCATAGCTAGTTTTATATGGATACCTTATGTATACTCTGTTACATTTACCCGCATATTCATTATTTTATTACTTAAAACAGACGGACGGACAGTTACTTCTGGTCGTTTTTCCCTCGTAGTATTAGAGAAGCTGATAGCAGTTAAGGTATGATAGGATTATCGGTGTTTTTACACCCCCTGCCACACGCCATTGGCGGCTTACGTGGTTTAAATGTAAATGTAAACACCTACCGGGAACTGAATTTTAGAAATCCTATTAATTTTACGGAATCTTTGACGGAGTTGACCTTGTATTTTTCGGCAGAATGAAACGAATTTCCAAGTATTACTTTGTTGGTATGTAATGTATTGAGTTATTTGGAAGTATGACTCACTTCCGGATACATTACAGAACGAAGTGCTCAGTAGCTACAGTTTGCTACCGAAGAGACCTTGCATTGAGATGCCATTGTGTTCCGGAAGTTGAAAGCATTCCACCTGAGATTACGTATCTGACCATTACCTTTCACCGACAACATTACAATTCTTTGAATTCTTCACGTGACCGGCGATAAATTGCCCGGTATCATTAAATATCTTTGAACTGGAGATGAGAAATAAATTTTCGCGGCCTTAACGTATACTTCATTGGAGAGAGGTTAAGGAGTGGAGAACGTAATGCAACTGACGGTCTCTCTTAAGATACCGAATCACGCGATATTTTCCTGAGCTATTACGTTTGTTGAAGATGACGAGTTCGTAATGGAGGTGATTCAAGGGCCTCCTTAAGTTCGGAGTAATTTTCTATGAGGAGAAACTCATCATCCGAGGACGAAGGCGATGATACATAATTCATCTCAAATTCTTACAGAAGGCGAGATCTAGGTCACTAAAGAGACGATAGACTGCATTTGAAGCAAACAAAAACAACCCTATAATGATTCTCTTGTCAAAAGAACAGTAACTATTTGCTACGTGATATTTACCTTTACGTCAAAGCAACTTCGACAGTTTTAGTGCATAAAACCATTAAATCATGCAATCGGATAATCTATTCTGATATTAAAGTATGAGAGAATAATTATCTACCGTTAAATGTAGCTGATATTACTAGATATGTACTACTATATTACTATACTAGATACTGCTACTATTATTATTAGATTGGGAATCTTTAGGTCAAATTCTACTGTAAACTGTAGGTTAACCAGGAATTCATGAAATATACTAATGTTGGACATATCCTTGATATTCTTCTTGTAATTACATGATCAATTTCTATTCCAAGTTGAAGATTCTGATTTATTTATTGGATTTCATTTCTTTGAAATTTCTATGATTTTGTTTCTCTCTTTCGTATATATTTTTTGATAAATCCTTTTCATGCATTAAGGTATTGGTATATGGGCACTCCCCGTAATAAATAAATAGATCAATTCAAGCGGTAATACGAACAAGAATACATTGGAAAACGGGTATGGGTGACTTTGCGCAAGATGGTGCGCACCCAGGAAAAATCCCAAGGAAGAATGGACTTGAAAAAAGAATGTAAAGTAGGTTTGTATGTAAAATGTAGGTTTCATACAGCTGCGACATCCTCGGTTGTCGATGTATTAGCAGTTATTCAAAGATCGAAATTGATGAATGTTAGACCGATTTTTAAACTCGTTTTGCGTAGAACCCAGAAAGTGTTAATTAGAACTGGAATATCTTATATTCTGCCAAAAATCTATCCTTTGAGGATAACATTAAGATCTGTTTGACGCAGTGGTAAAGGTTCCCTTGTGAGATATCGTTCAAAACAACAGTCGTTCGATTGAGCAGTCGGTCAACTGAGAGTCGATCATTCCAGGGAATCCCTACCGCAAGGTTACACCATACGTCAACGTTCACATCCTAAATTAGATACCCTTAAATATTTAAGTCAAAGTGGCGAGAATTCAGCGGAGTTTTAATGTGATAAACAAACGATAAAATCCACCCTCAAAGGCTATTCTAAAAGCGTTAGGCCTTAAAATTCGGTTTACTGAACGAGTATTCAGTTCATGCGGCTCAGATAGTGGAATTCTCTATCACAATACACAAAGAATACGTAAGAGTAATTGAAACAACCTCCCTTAAAGTGGCCCTCCGGCCTTTTAAATGCTCACAAGCTATTTTTTTTTTTAAGTGTTTCCTACAGGTAAAATCTTTCAAATATTTATATTCTAAAGCCTACGTTTGAAACTTGCATACTGCATGTAAAAGTGTGTGGAACTTGACAATGTGGCGCTTCCATACAAGCAAAAGATACTGACAAACCAATCCACGGTTCCATAGATCAAAATTATACTAACGAAATAAGAAAATTCCACTAAAAATCGGTGCAAGAAATAAGTAGAAATACTGTCAGCAGGAAGAACTTGGCCGGACTAATTTCTGTGCGGAAACAATGACATCATTTTTGGCATGGACCAAGTAAACAAGTGATGATTTGGAGTTTCAAAATCGCAAAGGGCCATAATGGTTACGAGAACATATACGCACAAACTGACCGAATGTTTTACACAGGATTTTTCCAAAACTAAGGAAAATGCTTCAAATATGTGCCGCCTATAGGCCATTATATATGGTAAAGCCATAGGCGTATGATATTAGGGCCATCCTTTCTAATATTAACAAAAATATATTTCCCACAAATACTTTTTCTCCGAAGAATATTGCAATCAAAAACGCTCTCGATGTTGCTTTGACTTGATTCAAACGTTCATTACTTCCAGGATTCATAAGTAGGACTCTTATTAGAGGCGGCCAAATGAAAACTTGCCCGGACTACTAAAAGAAAAAATAGGACCTGAACCTTTCCAATAATAAGAAAGCAATTTTATCGTTCTAGCGATTCCCATTTTTTATTGGAAAAGATTATGTATACTTCGACAATACTATGTCACAGTATTGTCGAAGGACGATTCTACTTTACTCGGACATAATATAACATTAAGAATGTACGCAAACATAGTAACACACTTATTTGCGTAATTGCACACACTACACCAAATTCGGAAGTATAACCCTTGAATAAAACTTACTATGAACTATTACTATGAAGCAAAAATCACATCGAGAAAAACTTTGGAGGGGCCCAAAGAATCAGGTAATGAGAGAAAATTTTGTCACCGCATAGTATGTACCGTTGAGCCAAATTCTACAATGCAGGTCAATGGGAGGAACAAATTCAGCCTTATATAATTTTATCTCTGGAGAGGGTCTTGCTCTCTTCTGACGCCGTTGGGGAAGAAGGTTGTTGCGAAAACTCTCGACCCAGCCTTATTTTAGATTGCGAAGAATTCTTAAATTTAAATACCAGGGCTGCCACTCGAATTTAGAAGCCTACCTTAAATTCTCTAAGGTAACGACAGTTGTAGCTAACGGCGGTTGAATAACATACCTTCGAATACACCTACAGCAGTAGTTATCCATATATTCCTCATCACGGTTGAAAAAGAATGTTATATTTTCAAATATTTCAGCAACTAGCAAATGGAACATAATAGTAAACATATCCCAAGGAGAAACGGACATGAGAAAAGTGTGACGGAACCGGGACTCGAACCCGGATCTTCCAACTGCCTATGGTTTCTCTAACCATTGAGCCATCCCACCAGAACATTTCTCCATGCCGATTGGGAAACTTTGTAGGGTATATACCTACAAAGGCAATGAAATTTTCCTAGGTGCACGCCTTATCGTGCCAAGTCACCAAAACCCTTTTCCTTGTAGTAAACATATCATTATTGAAATACAATGGAATAAATGACTTGCCAATCAGAATATATCTATAGAATAGTACATACTGCAATGAATAAAAAGTCCGAATACCACGGAAACTACCGTTTCTTAGCCTTTCTTTTCAACACTCATTTAAACCTCCCTCTCTGAATTCTATAAAGTGCGACTAAGATAATAACAGTAATCAAAGTCATATGAATAATATCAAATATAATTTTTGAAAACCGTGATAATCCTCTGCAAAAATATATTCAGCGACCCAAAACGTGAATGGGCTTTTTATTACCGTATATAGACGATCAAGTACAGAAAACTTCAGTACCCAATGGAATTTGCCAGGGAATTGATTAATAACGATTTCTCTGCATAAACACTGTCAAAAGAGATACACCGGTAGAAAGCTTAATTTCTTGCTTCATAACTTTTCGCAGCCGTTCTCTATGTAAATGAATTGATGTTTTACGGTGGAATTAACGACCAAGAAAACAAATTTCAATGTTATAAGCGATGATTTTCGTAAAACATGAATGAAGATGGCAGTAATTGGAGAAATTGAATTAAATGCCATTTAATAACAATATACTGGCAGATACCAAATTAAAATATATTCCAAATCCACAAACCACAAATTAAGGAAATAAGGTGATGTCAGGTTATAAGACAATAACTTCTACTATGGGAATATAGCAGGAATAGTGAATTATAACTTTCAGAAAAAAAACATTCACTACCCGAAGAAATTGACGAAAATAACTATTTTTATGGCTTAAAATTCTATAATTATTATGATAATCTAATGTAAAATTTTTCCAATTCTTTTTCAAATAATTCTCGTTAAGCTGTCTCATTTTCATATACCTATTTTAAATCACATCTGGTTACTTCTTTT
>KZ308575.1:465096-478485 GCA_000376725.2 Ladona fulva | reverse complement strand
AAAACCATTTATTAATATATTTATTTTTAATAAATGATTTGTTTGGAACGCATTCAGATCATTCATAGTGTAGCTATATTGCCAAGCAACCATACTCCGGAAACTTTTGATGGTTACACTTTTAACGGTTTTCTAGAGTTTGGTTCCTTGGAATTCCTGAATTATTTATTTACTCATGACACGCTTAAAAAAAGTATTTCACAAGACAGTATATATCACAGCAACGTCAACTTCATTAATAACTTGCTCTAATAAAATAACATATCCCCGATAGCAGTCCAAACCTACTCATATTCAAGTAAAACAAAATTAAATCTCCATCATAATTTTTCTGCATCACGCTTTTTCTTTCGTAAATAAAGTTAATTTGCGTAACATGAAAAACGGTCGGGTACTTAGTTAACTCATGACTCCGTAACTTCAATCTTCTTCTCCCTCCCTACACTTGGCTCGCCCTCCCCAAGACTCTCTCTTCTTCCCGCCATGTGTGAACGTCCTTGCCAAAAAAGCCTTCTGTAGAACCAAACGCCGCTGAAAATATATATAGAACTGAGAGAGGGGGAGATAGTGAGAGACGTGGGGAATCTCTATCCAGTGGCCCTAGGCCTAGCGCCTCCCACGACTAGAGACGAAGGGTGTCTATCGTAACCAGAGGAAGTCTTTCTGGACTTCCTCAGGAATGGTGTCGAAGTTCAAGAGTCAGATCTCCATGAAAGCTCCCGCTAAGACGGCAAACTTTGGACTTAAGAGACTGTCGAAAACGAGGCCATACTTCGAACGTCGTTTTTCGTTTATAATTTGACAGATTTACAAAACTTCCTGATAGTGTGCCGGGCAATTAACGAAGGATGCAAATACTTCTGGAGAATCGAATACAATGACTAAAAGTACCCTTAATCAGGCTCACGATAATGCGTGATTGTCTGCTGACGACAGAACTACTAGCAGATCAAACGGCGGAAGGAAAGAAGTGTAGATGAAGTCCTAATTTAGAGTATGAGAGATATGTAACTGTTACTAAGGTAAGTAATACCCAAGTCTCCCACTTTCCGGGCAGGTATTCTCATAGTTTCATGCACTCTTTTGGTGCCGGGAAATCAGGTAGCTCAAGTGACAATATCTTTTCAATTATTATTATTATTATTAACTAACTGCGGGTAGGCTGTAAGCCTGGCGGCAGTATTTTTACCTACATATATGCAATTTATTTACTCAATAAATATTCAATAGATAGATGACATACGCACAATACCTACAGGATTATCATACCCTTACATTAAAAAATAACATTTACCTGACACCTAAGCAATGCTTACATTAGGTATCGGCAACCTATGACCCGCGGGTCAACAAGTCAACAATCAATTGGAAAGTTTCAAGTGGCCCATTGGAGTCCCAGTGTTAAGAGAAGACTATCAATACGATAATGACGAAAATAATATCGCGGAACGTAGGTGGAACCGCGTGAAACGACAGCGAAAATTACGTATTATGCGATGAAGAAAGTTCCGATAACAGTCCGATACGAATTTATTTGCATGTCTCCAGTAGCTGAGCTGTGTGATACAATATGGAGAAATGTTTATTTAAACATTTATTTGTACTTAATATTGAATGACACTTTTCTTCGGATCATAGAGATGTTTGTGAATGCCAAATGTTTGTTTGTCAAATGAGAAAAAATCTGAATACATTGCTAAACCCGAATCAAATATTGGAAAACAAAATAAATCTTTCAGTAATTTTGCTACCAGCCACAATCATGGAATATCTGCCAGCTCTTTTGCAGCTCTTAGCATTGCTAGCAATGGAAAACCGTTTACAGACAGCGATTTTTTTTAAATCCCCATCTAATTGAGAGAAAAGGTAAAAGAATGAAGCGACAGCTTTGTTGGAATTATGTAACTGCGAGCTCAAGCAAAAACCAAAGCCTCGAAAGAGAATGGGCAGAGCAACAGAAAGAAAGCGAAGAAATAGAGCGTAAAGTACGTTTTTTCACTTTTCTGCATGTGCGCATCAACTTTTTATCCACAACGCAACTGATAATTAAAAGTATGTCCCAATTACAGTTCCCAGTCACTACTTTGAATATCGAGGATACGGTTTTTGATTCCACCGGGAGCCTTATTTTAGCGTAAAGTGGTGCACGCTATAAACACAGCGCCTAGTATTAAAATTCATCACCATATTATCATTTTCAACATCACCAGCCGACCCCGTGCATGTTAAAGGTGCAACACACAAAAACGAAAAAACTTGTGCAGTTACAGTGTTCATTATCAGCCGAAAATAGCTCAATTATGATGAAAAGAAGATGAAGAGGGAGCAGAATTGCGTGACGTAATTTTTTTAATGCTTCCGAAGGCGTGGCACACGAATTCCTCCCCGTGTAGACACTTTTATCTCGAAAGGCGCGCTATTCGGCTGTCTTTCAGCGTCCCTATTTGACAGCCAGCGCACGCAATTCATAAACCCATTCATAAAGGACATGCGTGTAAAAGCTTACGGAGTAAGCTACTTAGTAACATCCCTCGAGTAAATTTTATCTTTGATGAAACATTTCTTTTCATAACAAATCGATTTGCTCCACAAAACCTGCGGTTAAGACCTAACGTTGTCAGGATAGAATATTTTTGTCCATTCATCAACAAAGCTTGAGATTTTGTTACAAAAAAATATTTTCTACATCAATACTCCACCCTAGGAATGCAGTCGAAACAAATGTCGTTTACTACCACCTTCCTTTCTTTAACCACTCTTCTGGTGTGGAAACTTTGCCAAGCCATTGTACGCTTTTTTCCTTTTGTTGTTAATGTTCTCTTTTCAGTTTACGGAAAATAATTTCTATGGATTTTTACTTAAAATTTAGCTATCACTCTGTAGGTTTCGCAGGTTTTTCACACCCCCTCCTTCTTGGGGGCATTTTCTGCAGTGGACATCTGTTTCTAAGTTTAGAACTTCGGTTTTTTTATCCACTCTGAAGTTTCTTCATTTTCTATTTTTTATTGCTATTTTTTCTGTATCTTTACCCACTTTTAAAATGACAAAGGATTAGATGCAAGAGGAGACATTTTAGTCTCACTCTCGCCCAGAATAAAGACGTATTCTACTCTATTCTATTCTAAATGTTTCCTTTCTCATGTCCCCTACCTCCCATTATTCATCCATTGACTTACTCAGCAGTATTTCCAATCCTTGTTCATTTTGACGACTTTCTCGGAAAACTGTGGTGCTCAAAGTTATATACACTTAATTCTTTTTCTTTCGTCAACAATTTACAAAAATTATGTAACTTTCTCTTATAAAATTTCTTATCATTACTGTAATTCAGAATTTACCCTCTAAACTAAAGAAATGGAATAAATAAATAGAATAAATAAATTACAATTTTCAAGGTTTTTTATGGTTTTCTAATGTTAATTTTTTCGAATTGCTGATATAGTTATCCTATTTGTATCTCCAATGTCTCTTTTACGTCCAAAAGCAATGGACCAGATCTAAACTGCAAAGGAAAGTTACACCTCCAAGAATGTGAATGCAAGTCGTAAGGAGAACGAAAGAGCGATGGATTGAAAGTCGTGAGTGAGAAAGGTTTAAGGAGAAACCCTTCTTTACATCCTTTCATACGTAATGAATGGATACCGAATAAAGTGTTTCACGTCGCTAAGAAATCCATTCACATTTCATCATAAATATAACCACATAAAGTTAAAGACACCTGAATTACATCTGGGAAATTCAACGACAAATAACTGAAACAATCACGTATCATTTTTAATATTGAGCATACTAAAATAACCAGTTCTTGGCGATCAAATTTTTAGAAAATGAACGGAACGTTGGAACGTTTGTGTGTTTATTTTCGTGGATTATAGACGAAAGCTTTTCGACAAATTCATCGATTCAGAATTTTTAGATGAAGTGGAAGACAGTTATTCCGGTAAACAGCGAGCGCGATCTCCGAGAGGCGACTACCAAGCGTTACAAGGAAGTAATCGCTAAAACAGATTGTTACTTCTGGTCGTTCTTTCCACAGAGCATTAGAGATGCAAACACGATGGATTAGGCTAGGTCTTTGGTGTTGCTACACCCCCTGCCATTCGCCACTTGGCGGCTTGCGGGGTATAAATCTAAATCTAAACGTTTTTAAACATTAAAACTCATCACCCTCAATTTCCTCTATCAATAACTAGATGGACGATAATACTACAAACTCATGCTACATATGAGTTAATATCCGTTCTGTTTGATCCTACATCCGCCAAAACTCATTCTACAAAATTTTTAAATTAATGTAAACTCCTAAATTTTTCTTTGCGGCAGTTACCAAAAAGTTTTACTTCTCTGAAACACAAAGAGATGCTTTGAGACACGCTAAATTTACGCTCTCGGACGAGGAAAGTGTTTGAGGAGATCTTCAATAAAGATAAGTTATCTGAATGTTTCAAGCTTCCATTTCTTCATCAGAAAAATTCTCTGCCTTCGGCAAATTCTAACAAATTTCCACAAGTGATAAATTCCTCAAGAATAAAAGCCTTCCATATAGCAAAGCCGTAAGATTTAACCTAACATCCCTAAGTCGATCTATACGTAGATTTTAGCAAAAAGACTGTAATCGTTCAAGGAAACTTGTTGTTAATCAGAAATGGTTATTATGAATGATATTCTTCCAGGGTTAACGAAAAGGTGTTAACTTTCCACGGTGAAGCCGTGCGGCTGAATCCCAAGGAATAACAAGTGTGAAAGAATAAGTGGGAGACCTGGGTTCGAGTCCCAGTCATGTCGCTATTTTTCACCCTTGTTATTCCTTAATATTCCTCAAATTTTTATTTTTGGTGGAAGTAACTTTCGTTAATGTGGTGCTTAATAAGCATAAGAATATAAGCTGCAAACCTGGGAATTTACCCTAAAAATGCAAAAATCGACAATTTAATACAACCAAAACCTTCTTATTCGGTAATAATTTTGAGTCGGTATTTCAGGAAAAATATTCACAGAAATAAGACGATAAACCAAGTGCACGCACCAAAAATAGCATGAGGGAACTTCAAAATAAATATCCAAGATCCTTCATCCCTACAGGAAGAACTTGAATTGTGATACTTTTGAAAAATCCACAATTTTAATCAATGAAATTCCCTGCAACATGCAATGCAAATTACCTAAATACATAACTCATGCTTATGAGTAGACTGATCAATCATCAGATCAGAACTCAAGAAGGGTAGTGAAAAATTACGAAGTTAACATTTTTGTCTTCTTAGACAGTAATTTACTGTACAGGAATCTTTCTAAGTCAAGAAATGAGCACCAACTTCGATTTGAGCGGCGAGTCTATTTATAACCCCTACCTATGAAGGAATGAATTTCAGGAACATGCAGAAAAGGTGACCAAATACACTATTTTACCCCTCACGGGGTGAAACAGCCGATGAATGTATGTTCTTACCCTAAAAACAGTCCACGCTGGATGTGCCCTCACGTTGGGTATGGATCCATGTATTTCCTTTCCACCTAAGATGCGATTCCGCATCCGATAGGACCCAAAAGATTTCAAGAGGGCTCTTCCGCCCATCTCGGCGAGACCTCGGTACATGCCTCCTCTGCACCGGAAAATTTAAACGAAAGCGACTCCATAATCATTGAAAGAGGACAAAATTTCCATCGTAAACGGCTGAATGAAGTGTGACCCATGAAAACTTCGTGGCGATGGATGCATTAACTAGCAAATCCTTTTCTAGATCAATTTTGATCTTCTCTAGTGACACTTCGTAGAGGTCCAAACTTAAAATAACAATTATACATTAAGATAAGAGATGCATTATGCACAGAAAAATGATGTTAATTTTATATTATTACATTACTTAAGATCATTGGCGGAGTTGGGTGGTGTACCGGAGACCTCCCGAGAAGTCGCAAAACACCGCTGCAACAGGTGGGAACCTTACGTCACAGGATATCGAGAGTAATATCCGATGCTTTATTGCATATTCATGATGGAAAATCACGGTTTTTCAAACGATGATGCATAAAAATGATATTTACGCCACAATAATATTCAAACAACTAAATATCTTCGTTGATGAATATGACGCCGTCAATGTATTATCTACATTTACTACATTAAAGTCTCTTATATTCATCTTAGCGAATACTTTCCATTTAGACAAGTAAAGTATAGGGCTCCCGGATAGTCAAGTGGGCAGCGCGTTCGACTTCGCTGAAAGCGGTCTTAGGTTCAATTCCCGGTGGAGACCTACATGCCAAATTACCTCAGCTCTTTTAATAATAACATAACGTAGAGTGAAGTAATGTAATGTTTTCTTATGGACAAGAATGTTTGGTAATAAAGATCAAGGGAAAAAGTAAAACATTAATACAGCCAATGGTTACGAAATTATTCTCCAGAACTTTTGGAATTGCTCAATCAACAGAAAAGAACTTGGCAAAAACAGAAAGGAAAGGAAAACAGATAAATATTGAGAGGACAAAAAATCTTACCTATATTTTTGAGTTAGGAATACAGATAGCTATGGGGGACAGATAGAAAAAACGTTTACATAGATAAGGAGTGCCAATGATTTATGATTGACAGAATTCATAGGTTACGATATAATGATAGAAAGAAAATGACGGTGTATCAGAAAAAGCCGATAAATGTTCTACAACTACTTACGCACAAAAGTAAACAATGGAGCCAACAGCGAATTTAGGCAAGGCTGAGTACATCTGTACTTTTTATACATTACTTATTCTGTACATTTTTGTCATAATTTTTGGCTCGGACAATTATTGAGAAATACGCTGATAAAAAACCATTTAAGGCGTTCCAGTTTTTCTTGTCAGTAATTACGGACGACGAAGGGATGGAATCCTATTGCATTATTCCCCTTTTTGCGAAAATATCCTCCTGCCAGATCCTCCTGCCAATCCGCCTTTCCGCGGAATTTCACGATCGGAAAATAAAATTACAAACCGTAGTTTAAATTCATAGATTTCGATTGTTTTCAGATACCGTGCTGAAAAACGTGAGCGCAGTATAAACGGAACTTTCAAGCAAGAATGAAGACAACATAATTACTACCTTGTTATAATGGATAGATACACGAAACCCAGTTTACTGACGCGATAACTTTCGGATACCCGCTGAACCCTTGAAAAAGATCATCATCATAAGTTTTCTACCTTTCGGTAGGTTCATGTGCCCTAATATTCCACAATTACCGCCATTTCTTTCACCTCCCGGTAACCCACGCTACCATTTATGCCATCTAATAACTTTTGTCCCTGTCTTCCCCTCTGCTTTTTCCCTTGTACTCTCCCCCCGATGACATTCTTTAGCAATCCCTCTCCTCTGAGTATTTGACCCACCCCTTACCCTGTTGACGTGTAATTATTTCAATTACAACCCTCTCTTCCCCAACCATCCCTAGTACCTCTTTTAGTTTGTTTTTATAGCGACCCAACTTACCCTTTCCATTCTACGCCATACCCTCATCTCGAATGCCTATAATTTAGATTTACATTTAGATTTTAATCCTGCAAGCCGCTATTGGCGTATGGTAGGGGGTGTATTAACACCTTACCTAATCTACCCTATTATATTCTCTGATGCTATTCGGAAAGAACGACCAAAAGTAACTATGTATCTATTTTAGCGATTATGTATTGATATGCGATATATATTGTAACGCTTGGTCGTCGCCTCTCGAAGATCGCGCTCGCTGTTTACTGGAATGACAATACCCTTTACTTCATCTAAAAATTCTGTGCCGATTTTTTCGAAAAGCTTTCGTCGGTAAACAGATCTTCTCTCCTGCAGTGAGTTCCACCCGAGTGATTTTATCTTTTGATGCCATGGACAAAACTTTAATAAAAACATTTCTACAAATGCTCGATATCTTTATGTAATGAGCGGATGTTGAGTATACGGCAACCGTAACAGAATCGTTTCGCAATTCTATGACCTCAAAGAAAGGAATTTTCACCGTGATGTGTCACATTGTTTTCATGGCAATCACCAATGATTCATGACACGCCGGAACCTACGGCTTTCAATCTAATGTCCCAAACTATAACAGCTTAACCTTTTTGTTACGATTTTTCAGGAGTATTCCCGTATTCAAAGCCGCACTGTTTTTATCTGGTTCTCAATGCCATCAGTCAAATTATTCTTCACCTATTAGATCCTTGAAAAACCGTGTTTCTTAACAGATCGAAAGCTTAGCTGAGATGAGTACTTCTTCCTCTTGACTCCAAAACACAGGCAGTAAATATTGTTTTTTTAAAATAACATAACGCTGGATCTGCACCCGAATTCCTTTACGTTTTGATTCTACGTCTACATAAATACCCTGCAAACCGCCCTTCGGTGTGTGGCAGGGGGTGTAAACACCCCTAGATTCAAAGTTTTTTATTTGCATAAATAAAATGCCCGGACGGAGTAGGAAGAAAGGTTGTGAGAAAATACTCGCAAACGATATAAAGAGGATAATACACAAGGGAACGAGGAATGTGCAAGTTTTATTGAAAGGGATATTTAGAAAAATTTTAGAAGAGTAAATGGTTTGGACATGACAGGTGTGAGTAAGGGATGTGAAGAAGCTGGGAAGAGGCAGAAGAGAAATATATGAAGATAAATTGGTATGTAGCGATGAAAAAAGAGAGAGGAATGGAGAAGGTAGTACAGTCAATTCCGCTCGATTGGGCCACCGTTTTATCGTGGCAGCCGCTCATGTTGGCCAAATTTCGAGGAACGGAAACCAAACTATTAAATTAACACATAATTTAATCGCTTAATTGGGACAGTATTCCGCTTAATCGGGATAGTAACAGACGCGAATTTCCAGTAAGTCTTCTATTGTCCTCGGTCGAAAAAGCGCGATTAAATAAGCACAAGTAAGTACACGAGATAGGAACATTGTAAGGACGCATAGGCGCCAACTTCCGGCGTAAGACAACTACCAGTTGCTACTCTTGACGGATTTTTGCAGAATAAGATTGTGAGCACATAGTATAAATTATTTCCATAGTATCTATTATTTTTTTACAATTTNGCTAGCAAAAAATTGCATCAGGCCATTTACCTGCTGAAATATGAATTCCTCAGGGAATAAGACTTCAACCATTGGCTTCATTACATTTTTCAGTATATATACATATTGCCCCTGTCGAGGTATCCATTGATCTTCCAAAGAATCCCGTACCTTGAAGATTATATTGTATGCAATGAGAATAACAATAGCTATAATTATACTGTTTATTAAGGGAATTAAAGAAAGAATTCAATAGATCCTATGAGAACTTACGAACCTTCAGAGGATATCCACCACCAGACATGAACCGAAAATCTTCCACTTCTGCCACTCTCTTTCACTTATTTTGGGTCGAACCTCATATTTCGTGGCCTATATACAGTGACAGGGCCATTGGAACATGACAAAAATGTTTTATATATAAATAGAGCGGGTTGTTTTATAACTGCCGTTGTTTTCCTGCACTCAGCTTCCATTTCTCTCTATCGTTGCATTCCTCTTCCCTCATTTCCCTTGCTGCCATAGCTTCCTAAATTCCCTGTCTCCAATTCCTTCTTGGTCTTCCTCTTTTTAACTTTCTTGGAGGTGTCCATTTCAATTTAATGGCTAAAAAGTATTTTATTTGTCAAAAATATGGGAGAAAATACTAATTCTTTTCTACAAAGAGAATTTCGCGGTAAATATAGCAATGGCTTTGTGTGGCGTGGTTGCCTAACTATGACTATCAAATTCTGATTTTGCATAAAGAAATGCCTATTGAGTTGAACGGTTGGACACATATCTGTTGCTTTAGAGCAAGGAACGTACCCTGAAGGTTTCCATGGAATCCGCGGCCCACAAACATGGTGTGTCCCTTGTAAGTACATTTGTTAAACGTCCTTTGACAACTGAGAACACTTCGCAAATGGGCCCCCATCGGGAATCGAACCCGGGACCGCTTTCAACAAATGCGAATTTTGCTCATTTGGCGATTCAGGAGCCCTCCTACTAAAGAGTAAGCTTAAATAACTCCTAAAATTGTGGTACACAAAAGTGATAGTTGTAAAAACCTCAATGCTCAAGGGATTCCAAAGAAGTATTAAGGGATATATGACCCCGAGGACACTGAAGAATTAAGCTGAAGAAGTTTATGGAAAGCTCTTTTAATTAAACCCAGCGCAAACGTTTTCCGTAACGTCAATCAGAATGTGCAGCGTGTTTTGCAGAATAAAAGTCGTGGTGAATCCAAGTCGAACAACGAAACTGAATAGTATCCCACTTTCAAACTTTCGAGAGCAATCGAGCACTGTACACCACCCAAAACCACCAATAACAACACCCGAAAAAGGCCACTTCAGGTCACACTCCACACCGATTTAAACCTTAAAACATCCCGAATTCTCCAACAACTCACCCATCGCCTCCTCCTCCTCCACCACTAAAGAAGTAACTCTTCAATTGTCCTATATCTCCCAGGTTAGGGATCCCAGGGAATCCCGCGTAATACGGCATCTTTACCGTATACCACCACCACTAATAGAAACCAAACACTGCGTTACTGTCGAGAGACGAGGGGGCCGCTCATGCCGTTACGACTTCCGTCACAAACACACGCTTCCTTCCGAAAAGCACCCCTCACGATCTTCGCCACGAGTGCGTGTATCTTCCGAAAACTCCTCCGACTCTATCCCGATCTACCCTTCCCCTCGCCTTCACTATAGGCCGAGCTAAATATTGCCGACGCCCGTAGAGCCGCTGAGCGTGAACCACACAACGGAAAGAACATCGAGATGGAAAAAATTTGTTACGAAACGTCGGAACAAATCAACTCGGAGCGATCTGCTGGTGAAGGACGATGCGGGGTTTTATCCTCTCCATCTGGGTACGTTTCATTCTCTTCCCGAGACTGCGTCCGCTTTCCAGTAAGAAATCAAGGGCTTCACTTAACGCGATAATGCTAGTTTCTCTATTTGACGAAAGCGCCGCTCTTGAGCGGTACATTGCGCGCCCACGTGCGACGCTCTTTACCGCTCCATAGACCGAAATACAGGAAGTACAAAAATGACTGTCGAAATTTTGAGAGTACGCTTCGCAAAATACGATCCATAAATTGAAGGGTGATAAGAGTGTGTGTTCGCTTGGCAAAACAATCCAGTGATAAAGTAACGGTTGATAATAAAGAGTCTGGTCCCGCTTCAGACTATCGGCCTCCTAGCGAAGCCGCGCCCAGCCTATCTGCCGCCCGGGTGCAAACATAATTTTCCGCCCCTTAAACTTGATTACCAAAACCTTATTCCTTTCCATTCCTGATTTGCAGGTAAAAATTACTTTTAAGGCTATGAAATAGCAGTGTTTTATGACTTCGTTTCCCAGCTTACATTGGTCACCAAACACCAGTAACAATTAATCATCCATATTCCGTATGCTGACATAGTAAATTGTCATTATTAGTTAACAGTTCACATTACTTTAGAGTATCCTTATCACCGCAATGCGCATAATTTAAAACGACATGTATGAAATCTATTTTTCGCAACTAAATATGAAAGTTTCTAATAAAAATCGTGTTGCAACATAAATAATCACATATTAATGGAATGGGGGCAAATACGAAATACAGCATAACATTTAAGATAAAAAATGTACATTGCGAGATCTCATAACTGCCAATTCTTGTACAATACCCTCAAAAACAGGTCCATCAGAAATTCCATTCTCTACGCTGATGAGAGCCTACATTTTTTTGCCTGCATTGGCTCATTGATGCATGGTACTGGTTCTTGATGGGATGAATGGGAAATATAATACACAGAAAACGAGAAATAATGGTGTTGCAATAGTAATAAGGTTTGACTAAGCTTCTGTGACCGCCCTTAAGATACCGCCTCCCGGGTGCAGTGCACCCATAGGACGGCGCGGCTCTGCCTCCCGGAGTCAATAACGGGAAAATACTGGAAAGATAAATTGTGCAAAAACCTACGCCATTTTTTGAGATTATTTAGCGAACTCTATGATCCAATATTAAAATGGATTTTAATTAATGTTCAATTTAGGTCTCGTTATTATTATGGTTTGTTAGGGTTTAAGTGACGATTATCGTTAATCTTCTGTATATATGATGTATTAGCTTGGATATTAACTATAATTATGACTTTAAAACCAAAACATCAAACATAATTCAATGCCCTATAGTGAACATTAGTAATGTGTATTTCGAGTGTACATTACAATACTTGGCCTAAGACTGATGATTTTTCTCGTTTTCTTCAAAGGTGAGGAAAATACTTCTTTGTCCACCCTGAAAGTCTGCCGCCAGGAGTGTTTCTCTTGCGTCCATCTGAAGCGTACGCCGGTGGCATTAGAAATTTCGAATATTCGCGCCAAAATGTGTCTACTCTCAATTGAGACCCAAAATTGCTAAAGCAGGAGTCAATTACTACACATATACCGACTTCAATTTAAGGAAAAATCGACTGAGTCCATTGTATTTGTGCCGTGTGCTCAAGTATCCACCGAAAATATACACTAAATATTCATGATTTTGCACAAAAACTTAATAAATTATTACAACAATCCAATTTAATCCGAATCCAACCCAATCAAGGAATAGTCCACATGACAAATGCTGACTAGATATACTAGTAAAGGCAAGATTCAATATCTTAAAGCTGGGCTTCACATAACTGGT
The DNA here is from genome assembly GCA_000376725.2 of Ladona fulva. Taxonomy (NCBI): domain Eukaryota; kingdom Metazoa; phylum Arthropoda; class Insecta; order Odonata; family Libellulidae; genus Ladona; species Ladona fulva. The sequence goes on along the minus strand of KZ308575.1, from coordinate 465,783 downwards.
TACCAAACGTGTTAGGCTTGAAGCCTTGACGTCAAAGCATCCGCGTTTCCGCACGGTGCCTTGAATTGTAATGTTCCCCAGCGAATGTATTCATAGCAGAGAGTCAATAATGTAATAGCCTTCATTAAATCGTATACTAATTTAACTATAAAATATGACTATAAGACTGAATATAACTATAAAGTCAATAATATAATAGCCTTCATTAAAACCCACGCTAATTTATCGACAAAATATAACTATAGAAAACAGTGCAACATTTACATTTCTATGGATAGAGTTATTAACAAGTTAACGACTCAGTTAAAAGTTCTTTATAACAATAACTGCGCGGATAACTTTGATTTTTAATACGCTGGGCGTTATTACCGGATTAGAGCTGGTTCTTAATGAAATCAAAAAGAAAATTAAATATTTACATAAATTAACACAGTTATAAGTATTTATCGATTAAGAAATCGAAGAAAAAACTGGGAAATAATCCAGGCAATTCGTTGAACTCAGTGAATAATTTAGAACGAGTATAAATTAAAAGTATAAAAAGAATCATGGAAAGTAATATTTGGTGTTTTTCCACTCTAAAATTTAATATAATTAATACACACATTTGTGCAATACCATAGACTTTTATAAATTTTGACATTCTATGAATTAAAAAAAATTATTTCGGATTTCTTCAGTAGAATA
>KZ308575.1:427648-450336 GCA_000376725.2 Ladona fulva | reverse complement strand
ATATATATATATATATACCCAATATATTGTAGTAAGCCAGTAGCAATCTTGATGAAAGCTGTCCCGGGTTTGATTTCTGGAGAGGGGCCACATTTAGAAAAAGGTAAAAGAACCTCAGCTGTCGAAGCATCTTCATGAAGTGTACCGCTACTATTCGTAGAAATGCAACAATTCTTCGTCAAAACAAAATGTTTCAATCATCCCATCAGAATGGTGCCTTAATGACACCGGAAACCAAAATATTGATTAAAGAGACCTTTTCCAATGAATTTTAAGACATGAAATTGACCCTTTAGTGATAACGCTGTAAAATAAACTAGGGCTCGCGATAGCAAAGTGGGCAACGCGTTCGACTTCAGTGAAAGCGGTCCCTGGTTCGATTCCCGATGGGGGCCTACGTACGAAATGTCCTAAGATGTCGAAGCACTTTTAACAATACTATACCACACTATAAAATAAACTTCGGTGGTCAAAGAGAACCTTCGATTTTACTTTAAAAATTAATAGTATTCTTTTTATTCACAAAGTAAACAATAAGATCTTCCACCGTCCTAAACCAAACACAGTTCTCAACGAAAAATTTAAGTATAAATAGTCTGTGCTTCATAAACTTCCTCTCTTGGGTAACTTCCTCGAATTTTAAAGATTATTCATTTTTTTCAACCGAAATAAGTGATTAAAGTTTACTCAGGATTCCTTGCAGATAAATACATGATCATAGAGTATAGCATTGAAACATAATCAATCACCTATCGTGATCTAAGGATCTCAGAAGTCTCACTTCTGAAGTCAGGTACGGATATTATAGATATGATTTGACGTATTCCCCATATTTCCATGAAACATTTTGGCTTCCCTACCATGATTGGTGATTCGCTGTCAGATATCAATTCTATTAATTGATACCCTTTTTTATGTTTAAAATCTCTCTCGATATTTATGTTATGCCGCTTTCAGTCTGCACCTTAAGAGGAGGTTTCAAAATTTGCCGATGGCTTCGAATTAACTACTCAAGGTAGCCTATTTTACTGATAATGGTGACAAAACACGTCTCAATTGAATGATTCTGAGAAGAGCTGTGTAGACCTTTAAAAAAACTGTAAGATTTTCCTCACTTTCATTATTTCTGCTTCATAATGCAACCGAACCAGGAATTAAACACGTTTAACATACGAGAACTTTATATTGGATGGCGACAAAATTTACCAAAGTATGCCAAATGTTTCGTGTTAATGCTCGACATGAGGGCTTCGTTTACGACTCCTAAAATTCTTTTGCTGCCTAAGTCATGTTGAAAATTGATTTTGAGTTATCATAGATGTTTACATTAATCCATTTCCATTATTGAACTTTCAAAGTTAAGATTTTCAAATTCTGGATATCTTCGAAGATTTCTCTTAGTGGTTTCAAAGCAATCAGATTGTATTTGCGAGCGATTCTCGAAAGTAAATTTTGAAAAAGCTATTACTAAAAGAACTAAAGACTTCCTACCTTTCGTTGAGGTACAGCGGAATTCCTCAAACCATCGGTTCATGAGCCATCAGCGCCAAATACAAGCCCATCTCAAACAACGAATAAATTCTCGATTTCTTTTTGCATCTAGCATCTTCTTATTCAATGTCACCGATTCTTCGACTCAAGCTTCTTCTTTCTTTTCCGTTCCAGTAATATGTACAAATCTCACCATTCTCGTAGTGTACTAGCTTACAGGTGTATCAAACGCTATTCTTTCACATTTAGAAGTAACAAGGGTTGCTGTTTCTCCATTTTTAAGGAATATGAACCCTGAAAGGAGAAAATAGATTACTGAAGATATTTAACGAAGGAAGAGACGCTTGCGATAGCTAGCCAGTCGAATGTTCATCATATTTTATTTTTAAGGCCTTTATTAAGGGTGAGGAAACTTTTGATCAAAGAAATGTAACTTAATAATTTTTAACCTCCATTCTAAGGGCATTATTAAACAAGCTTTGCCATATTTTGCGAAAGACTTTTATATGTAATTACTTACTAATATTATTCTTACATACGTTACAGATGGACTAATAGTCCGGTGATAACTTATTACTATTCTATAATTATCACAATACTACACTATACAACTATACAGTAAAATATATAATGCTGATTACAATAATACAGCGCTTTTGGCTACTACGGGGTATCTACAATCAACACATTACACTGTTGCTATACGCACCATTTAAGGTAACAAAAATCCATTATTACCATAAAAAATCTCCTAGCCAAGAAAATACAATATTACAATACAGCTGTCTCCTAGCTTAAAGATACGCAAATTAATTCCAGATTTCTATCCTAAAAATAGTACATTTCCACTTAAAAGCCAATAACAGTTTATGCATAACAATATTTCTTCGTTAATTTACAACCCTTATTAACATAATAGTTTTTCAGGGTTCCTGGAAGGCCTTCCGTAGCGGTCCCGAGGACAAGTCCCCTCCGTACCTCACCCTACCGGGCAATCTCTTTATAATTTCACTAAACTTATCAGGAAAGACGAAATACTTTAAACATCGACGTTTGCTTGAAACTGTAAAGAAAAAGCTACATTGACTTCGGGAGAAGACGGTGTACCGGTAGGTCTCAAGCACCAGAAATTAACACGTTTAACATATGAGAACGTTCAAGTACGAGTTATTATATGATAATGGTATTCATATACCCGTAAATACATACAAACATATGTATTACATTATGTGCGAAAATAAGAGAAATAGAAGATAAGACAAGTTGATTTGTGAACACATTCTTTCCACGGCGATTTTCTTTGCGTAGGATACAAATTATATGCTTTATTATTTTGATTTGATTACCTAATTAGATATAAAAGAATTTCAGCTAAGTAACAGGTATTTTCATTTTATATTTATGTGATACATATAGTGATTTTGCAATGAGAACACGAAAGAAAGAACTGCTCCTTTATTCTTTCCGTTTTCGTTTATATTTTAAATGCCCGCTTCGGTCTAGTTTGAGGGAATGGATTAATTATAGGAGTAAAATTTCTAGTAACCAAAATAATTGGATAGAAGTGCAAATATTTGCAAAATTTACTTTTAATTTTATTAACCGATGAATTAAAAAAACGACCATAATTTCTGATTACATTTTAAGAAGCTTTAACATGAACTTTTCATGTATAATATATGGAAGTTACTGACATCAGATGTACGAATGCTAATATTCACGACAGTCCTCAGTAATTTTTCGGTAAATCATCACGTAAATTTTTGAACGCGACAAAAGTTTCGCCGGCGTTCGGTGATCTGGCGGTAAACACGTGTCCCCTTTTATTTCTTATTTACTTCCAAATACATAATTTCCTTTTCGTTCAGTAACGTATATTTTCCTTTCGCCTTAATTCAATATATGCATAATCAGATAGAAAAAAGGTTATTCTGGGAATGTTTGCGGCATTTGTCTGAAGAACGACTGACAGTCAACCTTCCGATGGTTACAATTTTAGTGAACTGCAGTAGCTTTTCGGTTACGCCGACCTAACATATAATTGGATAAATGTTGACGGGAAACGTAAAGAATGTTTGGAGGATAGGGAGATAACATTAAATTGCGAAAAAATAAGTTATTTGTAAGGTGGGAGAAAATATTTTTCTACTGGGAAAGTTACGCAATCATCATGAGGATGCGCGTATATGTTCTGGTAGCCTAACACAGATTTTCAGTTGCTAATTTTGCGTTAAAAAATGCCTAGTTGTGTCAACCGTCGGACACCTCTCCATTATCTTTGAGCAAAGAACATACCCTGAAAGTCTCGCGTGAATCCGTTTCCCACAGACGTGATCCTACCCTCGTAAGCAGAAATATTAAAGGTCTTACTATGACGATGTCCTGAATATATCATTCAATTAGCTTGCGAGCCACGTAAAAAACTCTCAAGAGTGGGATCTGATTCGCGGGCTGTAGTTTGGAGACCACAGCTATAGAGGATAAAAAAAACCTTAAATCGACTATTCTTGATTTGATTAGCTAAATTTCACAGGTATGATTTGCATTTATGTATTTCTCATAAAAAATATAATTTGAAATCTACTTCGACCCTCTTTCATCGAGTTAATGTAGAATAGTCCCAATATTTATCAGTTCATTGATCATAAAAATTTAGCTAATTTTTTTATTAGCTATCATCACGTCATGGTATTTCGTCCAAGATATTAAAGTCATGACCCATTGGAGTATTTCTAAAATAGGTAGGATTAAAAGTTTAAGGTGGATCATCCTTCTTTAACTTAGGGCGTTTCCTTCCAATCCGTCCTCGAGTTTCTTCGGAATGTAAACTGCTTCATCTCCCCCAAAGACGATGTTTTCTGCTGTGAGACGTTAACATTTTGGCGGACCGTCTGCAAAGCAGTTATAACGTAAGGCATTTCTGAGTTGGACTGAAATAGAAGCTGCCCAACCTCTCTCGGGTGTTTGAAGGAAACGGAAGTCGTACAGTAAATAAACTTTAATCTAGTGGGGAAACAACAAACACATGAATAAATAAGAAACCTCATTAAGGTACTTCTTGTTTGTTTTATGGTAGCTGTTTTGCTGTTGGCTAACCTTTGGAAATTTTCCAGTATATTTGGTGCTATCTGTTCTCGCTCGTCACCTCACACTCTTCTTTTGAACCTTTTATGGGCGTAGTGCATCTATAGGTTGAGAGTAGAGGAAAAACAGAAAGAAAGAGAATCGGTTTGTGTTTTTTTTTTGAGAATTTTAGAATCTATCATGCAGGAGCCGACAAGGAGTGCAGTTTATGGGCTTCCATCCCGAAATATTTAGAAAATTAGGGCAATCAATACCGGTGTGAACGGTACAGATGATTCCCCCGTAGAGATGACTACCTTCCGCTAGGGGAGTTATATATACCTAGGTAGAGTTAACTCCCCTACCTGTTAGAAGTACCAAGTAGAAAAGAAAACGTAACAAGTAAAGAATATGTAACAAGGCCGGTGTGAACGGTACAGATGACTCCCAGGTAGAGATGATTCTCTTCCGCTAAGGGAGTTATCTATACCTAGGTAGAGTTAACTCCCATACCTAGCTACAGATTACTCCCAAGTATTAAGAATACGTAACAAGGATAGCGCCGTTAGTGTTTCAGTTGCCAAAAAAATTATCTCGCGTGCATAACTTCGCCACCCCTAGTCTAAAGCAAACAAACTGCCTGCAAAGAGTTAAGTGGTGTAAAATCGAAAAAAGCTCGTCAAGCGTACGAAAATGTTTTGCTTTTGGTGCCGTCTTTGAAACTTCACTAGGGGCCTCTTGAATAAATTCTGCAAACATCCATTTAAGTCATTTGGGCTAATTACTGCGCATTAAAATTATACAGGAAATCAAAGTTGACCATGTTTGCGAAAAATGCCAGACTTCGATTTTTCGCGAAATTCTGCTACTTCAAGCCGGTGCTGAACCCATATGAGGAAAATTATCAGGTATAATGTAATTCGATGTTATAAACCTGTCTTTTATCCTTCGTAATACTTGATTCTAATGATCGGAGTCGATTATTTACATATCTAATTTAGGAAAATGGAGGACCCTAATTTTAGAGGAAATTTTTATCTTAAGATAGGAAAATAGAAGAAATGGACATTGATGTACACAGCTTAACTTATATTACCACGATATTTTTTGAAGCTTTATGAAGAAGAATCTGATAAACTTATTGTGTGCGATTCCGAGAAGAGTTTACAAAATGTACTTGTAAACGCACTAAACGATAAAGCAAGGGAATTTGGAATGAAAATGAATGCAAGAAAAACTTAAGTAATGAGATTTACCAATAGAAAAAAAGATAATTTAACGATCAGAGTAGACGGTGAAAAACTAGAATAGGTAGATAATTTCTCTTACTTAGGAGGGTCTTGGGATGGGAGGTGTACAGATGAGGTTAGGAAAAGAAAAGCATTGGCCAAGGAAGCTTTCGTAAAACAAAGAGAACTGATGGTTAGAGGTCTCGAAAAAGGAATCAGGAAAAGATTGGTGAAATCCCTGGTGTGTAGTGATCTGCTGTATGGGTGTGAAACGTGTGCCTTAGGTGTGAAACGTGGATATAACGAAAGGAGGACATCAAATATTAGAGACATTCGATAAGTGGGTATGGCGTAGAATGAAAGGGTAAGTTGGGTTGCTAGAAAAAGAAACACAGAGGTACTAATATTGGTTGGGGAAGAGATTTAATCAAAGCAATTAAACGCCGAAAATGGAAATAGGTGGGGGAAATATTGAGGGGAGAGGGACTGTAAAATGATGTTATTGAAGGAAGAATACAAGGGAAAAAGCAGAGGGAAAGACAGAGACAAAAGTTATTGGAGGGCATAAAGGGTGGGGTGGGTTACCGGGAGGTGAAGGAAGTGGAGAATATTAGGGTACATGAACCTACCAAAAGGTAGAAAACTTATGATGATGAAGAGGAATCTGAAATAAAATGTTGCGACAATTTATTTAATTGTGATCCCTTGATTAATGCGCAGAAAACACCGTAAATGACTTTTATGGCTGTACGCAGAATTTATTTAAGAGTGTTCATGAGATTTCTTGAAAGTCGGCGCCCAAAAAAACCATTTTGGTATTTTTGGACAGCTTCTTTTCGATTCCAACCCAGCGTGCAGCGGTCATCTCCGACGCAGGATGTCCATCAGGGTGCTCTTTCTCAGCTGAACTTTTGAAATACTGAGAGTGATGTCGCATAAAGAGATGTGGGGCGTGAAACGGCGTTAAAGGGACTCAAATCCCTAAGGACAAAAGGAAATACCCTCATTAACATTTTGAAATTATGATCCTTATCTTACGACGTCGAGACAGATCATTCTCATCACCATAACTTTAAATAATAAAAAGAAAACTTCCTCTCGACACTTTGCTTTATTGCGTCAATTAGGTAATTTTCTGCTGGAATTGTGCCAATTATTTGAGGAATCATGCGACTTAAAATCGAATAAGAAATAATTTTACGTGATAAGGCCAGTTTATGACTTAAAACTCATGTATGCACAAGTATGATCACCGCATGGCCTTCCGGTCTTGCTGCAATTGTACGGGACAGGAGTAAGGAAACTTTTATCTCGAAAGGCAATAGTTACATTGGAAAGGTCGCATGTCAAACCACAAGACCGCTCTTGAGATGCGAGTTGCCTACATTCAGATACTTCAAGATCAAATCTTATACGAGAACACATTCATTTAAATTTAAGTGAAGTATTGGTGAACTAAAAGAGAAAAGTTTCTATTTTATTTTCGCTTTAAATACCGTCACTTGCTTCATAAGTAACAAAAAGGCAACCTGAATGCCCAAAAGGCCGCGTGTTGCTTGAAATCCGCAGATTCCCAAACTCTGACTTAGACAATTATTGCCCATCACAATTGATGAGAAAACTTCAGGTGTCCAAAACACAAAACGGAACTGACTGACTATGTTGTTGATGCAATAAAAAAGAATCGCAGAAAAAGAATTCGGATTCATTTTCTGAAAATGCAAGTGGTTACTCTCTGGACTCCAGTTCCGAAGAAGAACCTTCTCAATTTTCCGTAAATATTCGAGAGAATATTTGGGAAGAGATTGATAGTGTAGATAGATAATCCTCCTTTGCTTTTTGCGTGTGATTTGATTGGGAAACAAGAAAAACTGAAACTTTTAAAGTTGGGAGAAGAACATGTGTGGTGTGTACGAAAAGTGGAAAGAGAAATTAAACTATAGTAGGTGTAGGTGTAAAAACTGCCCGGGAACACCATTTCTGTGCCTATAGCCGTGTTTTGGGCGATACCACACAGGTCAATTATTAATGCTGGATATGGAGAGATGAAAACAATACGCGGACTTCACAAAACGTAGGTAATCATTTACAATAATGAAATACAAACAATTTTAATTAAATACAACTTTTTTGGGTTTTTTCACCGAGCGATTACAACGCTAAAAATGTTTACGTTAATGTCTTCACAAAATCTACGAACATATCTCCACGAACCTCAAAAAGCTTCACATGAATCATTAGTAGTTCACAGATTGCATCAGTTAGGGACTGCTACTCTACCGAATGGTGAATTAGTTTAAAATGTCTTTGGTGAGTTTGGGAGATTTATTGATAGAAAATGATACAGGTACAGATACAGGAAATGGTCGGCTTTTGTGGGACCTCTGAGTAAATGATAGTGTGAATGCGAATGGTTTCAACATGGGAAAGGACTGTATGTTTTAAATACTGGGTTTAACTGTACCTACAAAAATACATTTCCATAGATGGTAAAGAGGCAAATCAAAGAAGTGTTATTAGTTCAACATGACAGAATACAGAACTAAATATTTGATTCAAAGAAGCTGATTAAAGGATATTAATAATATCCTCAATATTGAGATAAGAGAGATACGATTTAACATTATTAAGCCATCTGATATTCATATTAATAAAAATTTGAGTATGGAAGCAAAATAAATGTGGGTGAAGGTAGAAAGTTTGTAGCAATCAGAGCTGAAAAAGAAGTTTAATAAGTTGACCTGTAAAAGATTACCATCAACTACTTATTTAGAAAAACAGTGAAAATGTGATGACAATGAACATGATTTGAAGACTGTAGAAAGGTTATGTAAATGATATAAGACATAAAGATCAAACATGCTATTCAATGAGCAATCGAAAATTATGTGAATGTGAGGAAGAAAGGATGACCTGCATTTGCAGATTTGGAAAAGGGATGCTGAAAGGTAAATAGGTACAAATTAAGGAAGTTCCATGCAGAATGGTTAATTGGATTTAGATATTTAGATTTAAATATTTATAGTTAGTTATTTGGATTTAGATTTAGATCCATACCCCGTAAGCTGCCAGTGGTGCAGGGCAGAGGAAAAATTAGCATCAACATCATTGTCTAATCCACCATGCATACTTCTTTAATGCTCTGCGGAAAGAATGACCAGAATTAGCTATGTTTTTTGGCGATTATTTCCTTGTAACGTTCTGTCGATGTCTCTCAGATATCGCTCTCTCAGATACGAATGTTCTGAGTGAAATGCTTTGTATATAGGGTGTAAAACTTTTCTGGCTTTCATTAAAGAAAATAATACTAAAATATTGTCGAGGAGTTTCGTGCAGATTATTTGATTGGATTCACAAATTTGAGAGAAAACGTAGAAATTGAGAATCTATAACATAACCCTATACTTACAAAAAGTATACTTACCGGTTTAAGTTTACATAATTGGTGATCCATCTGACGACCAGCATTATATGCGAATCAATGTTCCATTACATCTGAGCAAATAAATAAGGAAAAATAAGAGAAAAGGAAATCTAGGTAATAGTAATGAAAAATTAAGAGATAATTACGTTGCCGAATCCATTCATAAATGACTACTAAACTAATAATCTAGCAAAATTAAATACTATTTCACCTAAGATTCTAACGTCCATAAATTCCGCCCTTTGTATAGAAAACAATGAAAGAATGAAAAAATGAGTCCTTGAAAATTGCGTGCTTATTGATGAAAATAGAATCTAATTGAGTGATTTATGACGTAATGATTCACATTCCAATAAATCTTTGCGTAGCATACTTTTCAAAATAAAATCCAACTTCGTCAGTGAGTAAAATACCTTGTGGTACAAACATGAAATCTTTCTGATAGTTCTACCGCAAAGCATTCACCTAAGTACTATGGCTAGAGTTAACCTCTCTGGGTCTTGATATTTTTCTCCGTGATTTACTTTGTTACCAATAACCCGGTTTAAATATGAAATGATTCTGCCACTGGCTTTATCAGGAAAGTACCGTGCCATCTATAGAACCACAGGTTATAACTTACATTGTGACATCTTATTTAAATCTCTGCGTTTTCTTTCAAAATCTTTGGGTCAGTCTACGCCTGGTGGTAATTTATGCCGTCGTTCATAGCTCATCGTTCAATATTTCTCTCAAACATACATTTATTTTTTATGGATTGTTATTCTCTTTGCTATGCTTATTGCCATATCATTCAGGCATGCTTGGCAATTTAATGTAAGACCTGGAAAACCTTCTCTGCGAGTTTCAATTGCCCCTGTGAATTCCATCATCCTATAATAGGATACAATGTATTTACAATGCATGCCCTGTTCTTTCCAGAGAGAACAAAATCTCCTGTTGAAGAAAAATCCCCATTCAATGCATATATGTAGTGTGACGTACGGGTGAGTCCCTAATGACGAACCATCGTTTTTTATATAGTTATCTCAAATGATCTTTTCACAGTGAGAATTATGGCTTAAGGAAGAACGAAACAGCCAGGACCTAGGACAGAGTGTGAAAATAGACTACATCGAAGAACGTATTGAAGTTGTATTTGGCCTAAAGAAATATTGAAGGTAAGGTATGATACTGATAGTTCTTGAAATATCGAAGTTAGAATAAAGATACCATGGAAAGTCAAGGGGTTACCAGACTTACACCTAGCATGAGTGAAATTTGTATTATAATGAACCAAATATTTTGGCAGAAATTCTTGAAATCAATAGAAATAAATGTTTTGTCATAAAAATTTTTCCAAATGGCATGAGTAAAAATTAGTTCAAGGGTGTAAAGAATTAAGGTAGGAAAACATACAATGAAATTTATAGTTAAGAATGTATATAAAGGGATCCTTCATGCAAATCAGTATTTAAAATAGTACACCATGTTTTATTGAAGGTAAGTAAGTAATAGCTTGTACTGGAATAACTCTAAACATAGTAAAATGTAAGAGCATAAATAGTAAGCATTGAAAATTGAGTTTTTTAACCCACTGAAAAAATTGGCAAAAATATTTCAATCTCCATATGGTCAACTACAAAATTATTAGGATTGTGAGCAGCTTCTCTTTGGCACATTCTAAAGTTCATGCCATCTTTTATGTAATTTATAGAAATTGTGTTAACATAAAAGTGTTTATTTTTATTGAATGAATAAAATGCCGATTATCTGCAAATTTTTAATTGACATTTCCCCTAGGATAGAATGTCTGTTTAATGTGTATTGTCCAATTAAGTGAAATTTTTAAAGAGTTTAAAATAGTGAATAAAAATGTCTCAGCTGACAATTTATTGCCAATCGCTATCTTATAATATATGATACAATTTACTTTTATATTCTTAAATATTTTGTCAATGAAACTTCATACATTTTTCTCTGGTGTGGAAAGAAGCTATAGTAACTGTATTTTAATTAATGTTAAGTAACTTAACTTAAGTAGTAACTGCAATAAAGCACCTTCCTCATATTAATAGCCCATTTATTTCTGAAACAATTTTGCTTACAGCTTCTTCACTGTTGAAAGTGATGTATTCTTGGGCTCTAGTACGATTGGCTTCAGAATATGAACCAGGAAACAACATAAAATCAATTGAAAAAGTACAGATGTTATTTTTCAAATTGTTATAATTTTGAATATAAAGATGCATTCTTTATCACGAATGACTGTATCTGGAAGATTGAGAGAACTTGTTCTTCTTGTAAATACTTCAAGAGGGAAAATATTCCATGAATTGTTCTAATTCATGGAATTATGTATATATATATATTCATATAAATGTTCTAATTCAGAGAAAGCACAATTATCTTTTCTTAGGCTAATTTTAGGAAGATTAATGTTAAAATAAGAATATATTTACGGCATACAGAGAGGTACCCAATTAAATGTGATTTATTAATTGAAAATTGTAAACATTAACTCTTATCTCAAGCACTGCTACTGATTTGCTTTCACATCAGGTATGACATTTAATCTCTTTTTATCTTAGAAGCAGAGATTGTACTAATGTGGACTTTTCTTAGTGTATTTTTTACCTCAATGAAATTTTTTCAGTGATTTGTAATTTTGTAGTATTTATGACTTTTTAATACATTATTTGTGTATTATATATGGTAAAACACTTGATTAGGCAAACCTGTGGTAAATTACTTTCGTTATTCATCTCTCTTAAACCAATTCACCGAGGACTGCCTGGAGACAAAGTGATGTTTGATCTCCAGGGACCAATACCATCACTCAGTGGGCCAAGGTTGTACATTGTCTTGGGACCATCAACTTTTTTTCCAATCTAACTAGCAACTGTGTGTTAAAAAGAGTTTCTGGAGTAAGTTCATGGTGAACAGGTTAAGTGTCTGCAGTCATCCATAAGGTACTGAAGGAGTGAATAAAATGCTACTTTTTGCGATGTTACATACCTACGTCTACGAAATCACTGCTGAAACAAGTCATATTTTTATCATCATGTGCATTTTATTTACAGAATGTATTTCATAATTCTCTTCCTTACATTTTCCTGAATGAACATGAAAAGTGATTCCCTTGACATTCAGGTGTTATTATACTGATTGTAGCTAATGGAATGTTAGGAATACCACTGATACTAGAGGCTGGAAACTTAGGTGCTGGAACTGAAACATTTCCCAGCTTTACAATTGACATCTTTTATTAATTTTTAATCAATAAATAACTTATGAAGCTCATTTGTTATGGAAATAGAGGATTCCCTCTTCCAAGAGAATCTCTGTTGAGAATCAAATGCTAATTAATCATCCATCCATTTAGAAATCAACATTTATTGGTCACAAAATGTTTACTCAAAACTACTAATTCAAAAATATCCCTCACAAACATTTTCAGCAATAAAAAAACTGTATTTACCCGACTGCACAAACTATAGCAAACACAACTGGATTGAAATTATCAGAAACTAAGACAACTGAAAAGTTTCTTCAAAAGACTGAAGTACAAAGTAAAAGCACAGAACAAGATTCGACTAGCATTTTAGTACCTTTGAATTAATGAAATATTTTGGCAGTCATAATTTCTCTTCCTCAACAAAGTTTAAATATTAAACGTACACCATGCAAAAATTTTGAGGAAATCTCTTGAAATGATATACTGCATGGTTTAATCTGTGTCCATTGATTAGAATTAGAAAAATATAGGAACATGAGAAATAAAATTAATAACAATATTTTTGATACATTCAACTCATCTGATTCCAGTCATTTGACTTTGTAATACTCCACTTCAATGACCAAACATGAGTAATTCTAATTATAATTTCCTTATTGATCTAATATTTTATTTATCCTATTTATTACATTAGAAAAGCACTTTGTGGCAGTTTTTATCAGGGGGAAAAAAGAAATAGTACATCTGAAATTGGATTATATCTTTATATTTAAAAATTATTGTTGGGATAAAACATTAAACATGATTCCAGATTAAGGAAAACTATTTCAAGTTGGTTTTTCAAGAAACCAGAATAACTATAAATTAGGTTAAGGATTTCATAAATAGTTTCCCAGTAATAAAAAAACAACATTTAGTTCAAGATAATGTACTTTCTATACATTATGACTGTGAATCTGCAACCAAATGATACAAAATAACAAATTTTCAATAGAAAATACATAAGTTGCAGTGACAAGTTTATCAGTTAAATAAAAATGTAGGAATTATTTTCTCCAAATGAAAATTCATAGTTAAAATCATCAGACAACTGTTGTATGTACATTACAAAGAAAATCTTGCTCGAGATAAAAAAGATCAACATTTACACAACCTCATCCCAAAACTTCACACCTGCTTTAAGTCACTTCTTTAGGTCAGAAACACACTTAGGAGAAGCAACTTTTTGCTTAAAAATTACACAAATTTCCTCCACATTTAACTTAATTTGCCTTCACAAAATAGAAATGCAGCTTCTAAGAAAACAAATAACTGTCAAAAAGCAGTGAATCTTCACAAAAGATTCACCTTGAATTAATTTCAACATTTTCAAGAGTTTACTCAGCTGCAAATGCATCATCGCAAACTTGGAACAAAAATGAACAGATCACAATACAACTATCAGGAATAATGTACAAATCATATAGTAATTTAAAACCTAAAGAGTGAGACCATATCAGATTGTATTAAATTTCAGGCTGCCGACGAAAATGTAGGCAGGTCATCAAAATCATTCAACGTTGCAGGTACTGAAATAGAAGAAAAAATGCACGTTAAGGACCGTTCTTAAAATGAACTTCCCAACACAAAACAAAAACCAAAATGAGTTTTGAATGAAATTTAGCAAAGCAAAAAATGATAAGAAAAACTAATGTTAACATAGGAAACTAAAAAATTTAACACATTTTAGATAAAAGCTATTTTTTCTGTCCGTCCCCAGGAGCATAAATTATGAATTATTTTTAATTTTACATATTTATCTTAAAAACGAAAAGCTGATAATTCTTTCCTATGTGGGCATATGAAGATAGAATCCTATCATGGGACCTATACGTGTGAAAACTGCTACTCAAACCTATTTATCATGTACCACCAGAGAGCCACAATACCGGTATGGCTGAACACCTGTGACTCACCAGTGGTGGGTCTTAAGGCATGTAAGTATAGATGTGCATGACCCAGTAGTGGTGCATGCAGATGCAAATATGTTTATATCAAGGAGGAATGGCTATGAAAAAAGTCCTTACAGCATGTCTAATGTTAATTAAACCTGAAAGAATTTAAAAATATAAAGCTGAAACAGTGGTCAAGTAATTTAGGTTTATCTGATACAGAACTGATAATACATTTCATATCCCTTATCCATTTTCTAAAAAGTTAAAATTATAAAAACAAAAAACTGTGACATTAGTTCCAAAATCATTAAAAACATTAAACCTGAAATTTATAACGAGCAGCTGTGATTTATTTCTCAATAAAGTATCCTATCCATAGCTAAGTGGAGTTAAAATAATACACCTATAATCTATCTTTTCACACTTTACAGCATTAATCCCCACTGCCTCCTGAAATAAATTATGTGGAATACACACTTCTTCAAAGATATTTCAGCATAAATTAATTCATGTGAATTCATATTTTGTAAATAATGAAGTTACCTGCATATCCTATCTACAGCGCATTTAAAGCCTTGTTTGAGCATCTGCCAGGGAACAAATATAAATCGTAAAAAATCAAACTTAACAAAAGTAAAAGCATGAACCTAATTTCATGAAAATTTTACAACCTAAGCAAGCAAAAGTTTACAATAATAAAACTGACCATTCAGACAGAAATAAAAAACTTGTTCTACAAGATAAAATAACTGTGAACCTAAATAATATTCACTACTAGTTAGTCACAGAAACAATCATTTCACTTGGATGATAAATTCCTATTCAGAGTTATAAAATAATTATTAAAAGAAAAGTTAACTCTGACATCACGCGTAATGATCGAAAGATTTCAGCATGGAATGAGGAAAATGGTAAAAGAAATTTAAAATGAATCTGACATAAAATCCAACTGGTCTAGTCATTGTAGGATGCCATCCAAAACAACTCATAAAGAGTGCTTTGTAATTTAAACAATTTATTCAACATGACAGGTTTTAACTTTGACAGTCATATTCACCTGAAGATGACCATCATGGTCGAAATCCATCAAGTTGAATAAAATCTGTGGAAATTATGAAGCCCTTTTTTAGATCCTTTTAAGAATCTAACGACAATTAACTTAAACATCTGCCAAAATATAACTGAAAAGTAGAACTATTATCAAAGATTTTTAGGAAAATTTTGGTTTAGCGGATTTAATTTGCATATTAATCATTAAACATGGAAGTGAAGATAATATAATGGATAAGAACACCATTCCCCTTAAGAGACCATTTAAAAGGTACGGAAGTGCTAAGGTGGATAGTTCACCTACTCATACTATCAGAGGAAAGCCAATTTGTATTCAGAAGCTTTTTCAATCATATTTTGAAATGCTTAAATTTTCAGAAGTAAATTACCTATCTATAAGGGAAAGGAATCTACCTTTCAAAAATGTATCTTCACATTGCCCATGCAAATTAAAATGCACAATGACTACATTTCAACTGATAATATCAGTGAAAAAGCTAACAAGGGAGAGATCTACACCAGGGTAGTCCAACTTAGTAGGAAGGAAAACTTACCATCAAGGTAAGTGTTATCTATCAATTTTATCAGTAGCATTAATCCATAGTTGTCAGCAATTATAAGAATATAGTTTACAAATAGTCAATAGTTATCTATTACTGTTGCCTGTAACAGTGCATTATTTTCAGTTCACTATGGAATGAAGTGATTCTAACAAAATCTTAATTTTGCCCAAATATGTTAAATTTAAACAGAGATTTCACTTAGCCATGGAGTAATTTCTGTTTCCTGAATTGGAGAGCAGTCATTTGTCTAGGAAATTTGAACTTTATGCTTCAATGGGAAATTCAGACAAGTTAACTAGAATAATTACAATAAACTCCTGATTATCTTTGCAAAATTTCTTACTCTAAGTCAATGCTTTTCATGTTAAAAGAAAAAAACAGTATATTCGCATTAAAATTCAACCAGGAATTATTAAAGGCCTTTAGCTATGGAGCAATAAGAATACTCCTACAATGACATTATTTCTGCTAAATGTATCCAGAGTTGGATGAAGAAAATTCCATGAAACAATCAAAATTAACTGACGGTGCACACAAATTATAGTAAATTGTGAACATTATAAAAAAATAATTTGAAAGTTTGGATAAGTAATAGTGTTTTTCAGATTGCATCCTCTCCCAATCATTAGACTGGATAATCAAGAGTCCGATTTATCTTCAAATTATTGACTGGATGTGAATGGATAAAGCAACAAAATTCAATATTGCCAAATAACAATACTAGAAAAGGAAGAATAAATTAGGGAAAATACTAATTAAAATAATAAAATTTCCTCATCCCTAGGTAACTGAATCATAAAACTACCACCACCTCAATCTACGTTATTCAATTCAGCAGAAAATTAAGTGAATTGACTGTTAGCCATGTTATAAAAACTGCACATGCAAACATCAAGCACTATGCAAGGATTTGGGAAACATCTGCACCATGCTTTTACTCCTTTAAACTATTCCTAGGATAAAATAATTAAGTAAATTCCTGAACCGCATTTGTCACCTTCATAACCTTAGTATGTTCCAGAAAAAGAACATCAAAAACTGCCAAGAAAACAAAGGTAACAGAGCTAATTTTCCTGAAAGCATTCCCCTCACCTACCTTTCCAAGCAAGTCTCATAATATTATATCCTAATCCTAAAAACGCTGCCAAGTTAGAAACTTTGCCTATCCCTCAATTCAAGCTGTCATATGGTTGACGCCAAGCCTCGACAAAACTAGCAGACCAACAAACCCTGTAAACATCAATAGAACACACTTGCCTTCAGCAGCTATTGGTGCTCATAAGGTGTTTATTTTCCATAGCCACCACTTCCTGTGGTACCTGACCCTACTCCGGCACCCTGAGCACCATAGGCATATCCTCCTGTTGTTGCACCAGTAGCAGCACCTCCTGCTGCTCCATAAGAGCCAGACCCCTGCCAGAAGCCACTTCCCCCAGTTGATGTCCCATTTCCATAGCCATAGCCCTAAATTTCATGTGAGGTTATGGCAGATTTCATCAAGTAAGTATACTCAATAAAAATTACTGAATTATCGTTTAAACTACTCAAAACTGAAATTCTGTCATTTGCTTTCCCCGATGATTTAAAATACAGGGAGTCTGGCACATGGTTACTTAAAGTTAGCAACAATAACAACAATGAAAACATGGAATGTTCAGAATGATCTTTATATCTTTGTACAATGGTAATAAAGTCATCATAAACTGTTTTGATAAAGGCATAAAAAACAGATTGCAAGATTGTTACTCGTCAAAAATAAGCCAAGGTTACGCCATATTTAGGAACAATATTACATGTTTACATGCAACACCATATAAAGGCACATAGCTTATGGATAGCAAAGAAGTTTTATCTATGAAATTGAGTAAATACTTTCACAAAATATCTCATTCAGTACAAAAATTATCACAGTCAAAATAACTATTTGTGTAATGTTTGAGTAGCTAAATGCAAAGATCTTTTCAAACATCCTGTATTTTCTTGTTACACTTTAAAACTACCCTTCCCTGTCAAATTTATCACTTTTATTCCCAATCACAGGCCATGTAGGAGATATTTCAGGCATAAAAGCAATAAAAATCAGAGAAAAATAAATGTATATTGTAATATAAGGTGGCAGAGGCATGAAAAATTTTTGATTTCTGCAGATTCCCATTTAACTTCACCACAAGGTATGATTGCAGAGCAAAACTCTCCTCTGGTATTAACATAAAATGGATAATCAAAGTGGAGCACATCCTTGGGTGTAAACAAAGGGAATTCATGCAGTAATCTTAAAATCTCCCACTAGACTGCAACACTATATTACAAGTAATGTCTATGTTAGTGTAGAAACAAAATGTTCTTTTTATTCTGATAAATAAATTTTCCTTCAATAAAACTTCTATAAACCAAATCACAAATTAATAAAAAAAAATATATATAAAATCTTCAAAATAAATATCACATGAGTGCAACTTCCCTAAGGAAAAAGGAACTTCATATTCACATACTGACCACAATTGACTAATGGCGATAACACAATGGTGATATATATTATCACTCACAAGCAATACATAATATGATTTATCTATACTGATAGTAACAAAACAGGGCATACAATAACACAGAGACTTCTCAGGATAAAATAGCGCAAGATACAAGTCTGCACAAACAACAAAAGCTGAGGTTTGTTAACTTCTAAAATAAAGTTGAGCTGAAATATGAATTCAATAACTCAGCAAAGCATTCACAGAGGAATTCTAATTTTCCATCTCATCTCACGTTACATATATTCCATTATAGATGCATTCAGGTGCTGCAAAACTAGCAGGAGAGTAATTCTTGCTATGCTTTCACAAACTTTTTCAAACTGGTAAAGACAATTTAAAAGATATTAAATTTCTGATTAGCAATGCATTCATGTTATTAGTAAGGTTAAAAATTATAGAAGAAAAAATTTGAAAACGGCTTCACAAAATGGATCTACTTTAACAAAATTCAAAACAGTTTAATGAAGTTTACCAGTATATATGTGAAAATGATGAAATAAAAGAAATTTATCTTAAAACTATAAACTTATATAACATTTTACCAGAACAAAAAAACATGTTTCTAACATGACAATCTATTAGTTACAAATAATATGTAAAATAATATTGGCCTAGAATTATGTAACTTTAAAATATTTCCTAAAGAGAATCACCAAAAAAATTAATTAGGTAGATAAAAAGTTTAAAGTTGATCTAAATGAAATTATGGTAGACTTTTTCAATGAGATCAGATAAATTAATTACACAATCAAATTCTTTGTTAAAACTATTGATTTACTCACCATCACCTGTTCATTTCAATTAAAAGACATTGTTTTATGAGAAAAAGGATTTCTAATTTTTAGCTAGAGTCAAACATATTTCCTGAAAACTATCAGCTGATTAATTACCAAAAAATATTAGGTCCATGATAATAACAAGTCCATGTTATTTACAGATACTAGGTTAGATGAATTCTTTACAACAGTTCAGATTACACTAAAGGTATTAGTTAAACAACTTTTTACTCAAACAAGATGAGTTATAATACTTTTTGTTAATTTCAAAATAGATAAGCATGAAGTTGCATAGAATAAACTGAAGGTTTATACAAATTTATAAAGTAGAGAAACAGGAAATTACTCTATTTCCCATTACCCTGCTAACAGTCATGGTTATTTTAATCCTAATTCAAGGTTGTTTACTTAATTACATTCAATTAATTGAATAATTTACTCCCAAAGCAAATCTGAATCGGCATGTGGTACAATTCAAAATATCTTTGCATCAAAACTAAGCATACCATATAACATCATCCCTTCCTTCAGTTATTGAAACAACATTGAAATGTAACACAATAACTTGTCCTAACCACAGTAAATATTTTTCTGCTTTAATACATACATATATCCAGCATAATCCATACTTCAATGATGTTATATGCAACATACCCACATGGTCAGAGTAGTAATTAGGATGTTCAATATTAACTCTTAGAAATGGATATTTAGAACCTCCTCTTAATGGGTCTCGTCAGTACTAAAATTTGCTCCCTTTAAATACATAACATGACAGATATTTACCTTTAAATCCTATCTACAAATTACCCTCATATTTTAATAGATTAAATTAGAAGGCATCAGACTGATAATTGCTAAATAAATGACAATTCTCAAACCTAACTAAATATTGCTTATGCATACTGTGGAGGATTTGAAATACAACTCACTAGAGAACTTCCTGAATATTCTTGCACAACATACACTAAACGAGTAAAATGGCATCAAATAAGTATAACTTTTATGCTAACTTTCATTTTGCAGCTATAGAAAATTTTGTTATGCTACAGCAAATAACAAGTATTTCCCACATATTAATAGAGCTGTTATGTGCAGTACTGGACTCCTAGCAGGATAAAAGGCAAGTTTCAAAAAAGTGGAAAGACACCACGTTTACCACTTACAATGGTTAACAAACACAAGGAAAATTGCCAAAGGCATTAGCTTTTCCATAGTGTCAATGGCGAGGCTTAACATCCACAAAATGACAGCTTCAAATTCCTCTGGTAAAAATTTAACCAATGGTAAACTCAGAAGAAGATAAAACTTCAATAAACATAAGCAAAAGTGCAAGCATGGAGTGGACTAGCAAAGAACTTATAAGTAAAAGTCAATTAAGAATCAGAAAGTGAAAATCAAAGGTGATAAGAAACTCTGACATAAGAAATACTAGCAACATATGTTCTAAAGGCTTTCCAATTTGATTATTAAATATCTTCTAGTTTGCATGCACATTAATTTTACGCATTTTCTGGATCAACTTCAAATGCAGTGTGAATAACACTAGCAAAATATCATACAAAGTTCTTCAGAACAACGCAAACTGTACTTTCCAACATACAAGACATATAATCACAGGGAAATTAACTAGTATCTCATGACCTTAACATGATACTGTGTTTTCTTGGTCTGCATTTTCTGAAAAACCTAATAATATACTTTGTGGGTTTATATTCTGATTAGAGAAAGAATACTGTCGGATTTTTTATTATGGATACTCGAGTTTGGACTCGAATAAAATCTAAACCAGAAATCCCACAGAAAAACGGGTTACACCAAATTTTAGCTTGTTTTATTCTGTTTCACAGTGCAATGCAAAACTTTTTGTTTACATCCAGTTGGTATGT
This sequence comes from Ladona fulva, assembly GCA_000376725.2. Classification (NCBI taxonomy): domain Eukaryota; kingdom Metazoa; phylum Arthropoda; class Insecta; order Odonata; family Libellulidae; genus Ladona; species Ladona fulva. The sequence goes on along the minus strand of KZ308575.1, from coordinate 429,169 downwards.
TATTACAGGTGGAACAAAAAAAGTGCCAGTTTTTTCGCACTGTTTACCGGAGCACTTACTTTCAAAATTGATATCTTAAAAAGTATTAACGCAATTGATACAAAATTTTGACGTAATATGAGAATACCAATGTTTTAATTGAATAAAAAGTTTCAAATTAATTCCGTTATGTGATAAGAAGTTGTTATCGATTATGTAAAACAACGTTTTCTCGGTAATGGATGGAAGTAAAAACTCGGGCTTGGTCTCATTATAAAGCTCTTGGTAGGAATTTTAACAAGCAATAACTTTGGCTAACATCAACTTGACGATTTATTTTATACGAAATAATATTTAATAGGACTGTAACGTGCCCAAGAACGCGCGGGAAGCTAACTCAAATCCATTTTATCTAATAGTTACACGTAATGAATGTATTCCAACTTATTCCTAGATAATTTACTATAAAATCCATGGAGCATCAAATGAACCAAGTGTAAATATGAATAACTTTTCTGTGACAAAATTGTAGTATGCCGTAAGTACCAGTACATCTTAAACAACACTAAGTATGACAAGCCAATCAACTGGTCACTGATATCAAATAAAGAGATCATAAGCATAGTGTTGTATACTTCTTAGTTATTTGGCCGAAAGGAAATCGCTTCTGGTACATATACAAGATAAGTTCCTGAATGATTGCCAAAAGAGAATATTAATTTAAGATTTGATTTTAATAAATTAAATGGCAACTTGGACTATATGTTCCCAAAAGCCATTCTCATAGAGAAATATCCTGAAGGAATGATGTATTCTAGAGTTGAAAGCTCCCAAATTTCTTATCAAATTTTGGACACTGAAAATCAGTTGGGTGACAAAAATGTATTGTATAGCCACGAGGCACCGAATGTGTCCCAGAAAGCATGGTATTATTACCCTTAACGTTACAGGCTGTTTGTCTACTAAATATGCTTTTGTTTTTATAATTATTCTGAAAAAGAATTATGAAAAATGCACTGATAAGTCACTAGAAAATCATCATCATATAATAAATCTTCAATTACTAGAGACAATTCTTACTCATAAATTTGTCAACCTTCTGAGGTACAATTTTTAAAATCCATACAAGAAGCTAGATAAAAATATTAAATACATAAAATGACCTTCTTCAAAGTAAACAAAGGTGAATTGAGGGGCATTTGATTCTGATTTAATGTTCAATTTTCCACGATAAGGATGTTAGCATATCAATTTTGACAGTTAATGGATAAGTTTATAACTATTCTTCAAAATGCTACATAAGTAGGAACAGAATACAGTAATAAGTTTAGATAAATATTCACTCAAAGTGATTTAAACCATTTTCTATTTGAAAAGATTGCAAAAATACTAAGGCAAGGTGTATCAAAAACCGATATCTCTAACATAAAATTTGATAAAATATACTTATTATGCACATCTCTTTATATAGACGCTTCTCCGGATATATATATACATATAGGATACTAAAGGCGAGGCAGAAGGAAGTGCCTCACAGAGCCG